>JACGAQ010001822.1:0-51021 GCA_014119065.1 Orius insidiosus | reverse complement strand
TAAACTATCACCTGAGGGAACCTCTCTCGAAATCAAAACATTGACCATGCTGTTCATAATTTATTACTTTCAATGTTTTATAGTTTTAAAAATTTCCTTTAAGTTTTATTTATTTATCCCCTGTTATTTCGTTTTTTAAAAACAAGTAGTTTTAATTATAATCGAGTTATTGTTGTTTTTAAATTTTATATTTTTTTTTTAAAAAAGATTTTATTCCGCCCCCCCCCCCCTTTTTTTTTATAATATAAAAATATTTTTTATTAGTCACCAGATTCGTTGGTAATCATTTATTTTCACGTAGGTACTAACTAAAGCACCAATTAGAAACACCTAACATATTTATTATTGTCTGTAGATATTTTTTCTTTTTGCCTGATGATGGCTGGAAACGCAGCCGAAACGTCGTGCCAAAAAACCATGTTGCATTAAGGAGTACAAAAATTTTTTCTTCTGGTAGCCGCAAATCCCAACGAAACTAAAAAAACCAAATTGAAACTCGGCTGACAAATGAAACAAAATCATAATCAATCTATTTTTGTTTTTTATAGGTACAGAGTCCAGGATGGCGATTATATGTGTTGCGAGGAGATCCTTGAGCCAGGCCGACGTGTTTAGGAACGAGAGAGAGGCGAATCAGACGCCTTGCCAATTCAGTCGTCGCAGTCGCGTATTATTTGAAATTACCAAACTCGGCTCTGGATTCAAATAATATTGACAATATTTGATTGCAGGTTCCAAATATTACAACTGCTGCCTTCCTGCAAATGTAAGCGCACGATACCTCTCGACCGACGATCTGAACCGATCAGTGAAAACTCCTGGAGACCACACTGTTATGATCGTCGATATTCAAATGGTCGGTAATGAAGAAATGGGATACATGGTCTCCCATGATTTCATCGGCGATAAAGACGAATATGGAAAAGGCTCCACCCCCCAAGAAAGACTGTACGAGTTGACGGCTAGAATCCGAGTCGGCCTTGAAAACTGCAGCTCGGATGAGGGGTTCGTATTTATTTACAATGCGAAAGCAGTATCTTTTGGTGCCATGGCGATAAGTTTATTTTGTTCGATCCTCACAATATTGATGAGAATCGGAAGTGGGATGAAACTTATGGCAAGGCACGTCTTTTGAATGCCAAAGTGTTGCAGATTTAGCTAGATGTTTACTAAACGATGAGCGTTACAACTTCTATGATCTGTCGAAAATTAAGTTTCGTCTCGACGCAATGGAGGATCTTGCTTCACGCTTATCGTCTATCCAAATGGATGTAGACGATTACGTGACCGACGTTGAATCGGTTACGTCGGAGTTGTCTAATGTCTCCATCGAACCGAAGTCTCCTTTCGTTTCACCTGCACTGAAGTTCCGCAAAACGAAAGTTGGAGATCATTCGACACCGGAGCGAGTGAAGCTTTCTCCGCATGCTCAACTCAGTCGCCCGTCTTCATCAGAAGGGGACATCCCAGAAGGAAAAACGCCAGTGAAAAGAAGCCGAGGCAGACCCCGTAAGGTGAGTGAGATGCTTCCTGCTCCACAGGTACCTAGTGCAATTTATTCTTATTAAGTTTCAATGTTAAAAATTTTGATTCGTGCAATTTTGATGTTACCTGTATTACGTGCCTACATTATATTCAATGTTTTAATTAAAGAGTTTTTATTGACCATGGTTTTTTTTTTAATTTGTTGACCTTTATTACTTACGCATCTACATACGTGTATATTGAATGTTTTAGTTAGAACGTTTTTTAATTAGGTACTTATTTCATTTCGAAATTTTTTTATTGCCCCCCTCCCTCACGTTATAGATGGTGATGGAAATTCAGGGGAAAAGTCAGGGAATTCCAAAATGAAAAAATGGCGGCCACCCTGTCGATTCGTTACTTCGGTATTTTTGAAGACAAAATTATGTCGGAAGCAAAATAGAAGACACGGCAGTACAGCCCGGAATATTAAATATGGATTTATTGAAAATCCCACTAATCCATCTTCGCCTATGTGCCTTCTTTGTCAAAAAACATTTTCGAATGAAGCGATGAAACCCTCAAGGCTTCAAGATCATTTGAATAAAATGCATTCAGATAAAAAAGACAAAAATAAGGCTAATTTTCAAGAGCTAGAAAAGAAACATGCAGCTCAGCCAACCGTGTCAAATTTTTTCAGCGGCTTCCCAGCAAGACGACGACGGATTCCGAGCTTCCTACAATATATCCTTGCTAATTGCTCAAACAGGTAAACCTCATAATATTGGAGAGGATTTAATTTTACCGGCAATAAAAGAAGTAATAACTACTGTGCTCCATAAACCAGCTGCAGATATTATCCGAAAAATTCCTTTAAGCAATAGTTCCGTGCAGAGACGAATTGACGAAATGGCTGGAAATATTGAAGAGTTGTGCAATCATCTGAAAACTTCTATATTCTCAATCCAGTTAGATGAGTCCACTTTACCAACCAATGAAGCATTGTTGTTGTCATACGTGAGGTTTATTAAAAATGAGAAAATATGTCATGAGTTACTATTTGCTAGAAATTTATGTACGGATGCAAAAGGAGAAACCATATATAATGCTCTTGAAAAATGTTTTGATGAGAAGGAAATTCCGATGAAGAATTCTATCAGCTGCTACGGATGGCGCTCCGGCTATGACAGGACGTCACAAAGGCTTCATAGCACACTTAAAAAATAAAATTCCAGATGTGCTCGCTGTAAATTGCGTCATTCATAAACAACATTTGGTGGCGAAAAATTGAAAAACACCAATCAATATTGAATTACTGAGATAAAAACGACATACAACTATCGTTTTTTATTACAAAAGGATGGAGTTGACTTTTGTTATTTGACTAGGAGTTGACGCTACCTTTTGAATAGATGACGAGTCTTGTAGATTATTGTCCATTCGAGTGAGATGTCGATTCCAGTTGAGATGCCGATTCTAGTTGAGATGTCGATTCTAGTTGAGAAGATGTTGATTTTTGATGTGACGTTGCCTCCGTTTTGGGCGTTTTAAAAAAATTCTTTATATCGACTGTTGTTTCAGTTCGAGATTTCGCTGCTTCTCTATGCTTTTTCCCACTTATGAGAGTAAGTGCTCGTTCCCATGTTGCTAAGGGAAAAAAAACAGTATTACACAAATTACGCTTGGCACTGTTAACTTTACTCAACCAACAATTTTCTGGATTGTCAAGCCACTTTGCCTGAAATTTGGTTTTTTTTTGGCCATATTGTCTTAAAAATCAAATTTTATTATTATTATTATTATTATATTTTATTTGTACTACAATTTATGCAATTTATGTCTCTTATGTGGCTATGAGCATGGTAGAGTGTATCATTTTCTCTGCGAATGCCCCCACCTTTCTACACTCCGCCAAAAGTTCCTGTCCTCTCCATCCTATCCATCCGTTCCCTCCTTCTATCCTTTCTGGCTCCCCTGAGGAAGGGCCTAAGAATCTGGGTTTATTTGTGGCGATAGGCTTGGGATCCTTAATTGCTGGCCCGGATACCTAACGTTGGTTTTTTTGTTTCTTTTTGTTGTAATGCGCTGAATTGTTTACTACTTATACTTGTATAAAAAATGTGTATAAAAAATTGGGTTTGGTCCCGATTCAGCGCCTCCCAGTTCGGCGCCTGATGGGAATATTACCTGTTTAGACCTTTTAGAGTCCCAGATTAGCGCCCGTAGGATTAATGACATTAAATAAAAACAAATTTCTCCTACTTCGGCGCCTCCTACTAGAAAGGATGTTTTCATAACGTCTACTGAATATTCAGTAACGTCAAAAAATAAAAAAACTATTATTTACGATAATTACGAGTACAAGCGTAAGAAAAATAACAAAACCACCGTCAATTGGGAGTGTATTACCGCCAATCGTACGGGCTGCAAGGGTAGGCTAAAAAATTAATTTGACTTCTGTTTATACAGACAATGAAAAATTCGACTACACGTCTGGAAATGTTCAGCGCTTAGTCATTTGCATCCCTCAAAAACAGACGATGGATGGATATCAATAATGTGTGAAAGCGACGAAGAATTTTCTTCTTTTAACGACTACTTCGTCGATACATGGTTGGAGAGAGAAAAACGAATGTGGAACTGTTACCGACAGCGACACAGAACAACCAACTGCTTGGAAGGTTGGCATTCGAGGATGAGGAAGAAGCTTCCAAAAGTTACGCCAAACTTGGTAGACCTCATAGGTCTCCTTAAAAAAGAAGCAGCCGTCGTTGAATTTATATTATTAGAAATGAGCACCATATCGACATTAAAAGAAAGAGGACTAAGTATCAAATAATTGACGAAAAATTAATGAAATTGTGGACAATTTTGAAAAAAAATATAATTTGTATTGACAAAGCATTAAGTTCATTAGCTATACAGCAAACTGATTTAATGACATATAATAAAGTGTAAAAATATAATACAATTTTCCTATTCTGTTTTTTTTCTTCCATTTTATGGCACGCGCTGAAGTGGGACTGCTAGAATAATAGGGCGCTGAACTGGGACTTTTAACCCTTGGGCGCCGAACTGGGAGGCGCTGAATCGGGACCACACCAAAAAATTGTAATGCATAAAAATCAAATAACGCACTCCACAACTTTATAAATATTTAAAAATAAATAATAGTAAAAAGTAACTTTCTTTATTAAGTAGATATTAAAAATTAGGAACTAACGTTAGTAAAATATTTAAGTTGAAATATATATTAAATTAAAGAGCAGAAAAAAAATAGAAAATATGCCGTTTGAATTTTTTCCTACGTTCAAAAATAGATTTTTAATGAATTTTTGAAATTTGGATAGTGATAAGAAGCTTCTGATGGGCGGTGCGGGGGAGACCGAAAACGTGACGTCATTCCCGACTATTCCGCTCCCTAGCTTCATAGCATGAGGCCGTAGCATTTTTTTCCGGAACACTTTACGGCCACAGTTTTCATCCGATTTCCACCAAATTTTCACACAAATTTCTTTAGCCGGTGAACATGAAACTAACGAGGGCGATTTTTGAATTTCGAAAAAATGGCGGAGATATGTCTGTTTGAAATTTCTAAAAATTCGCTGCGTCCGAACCGCTGGTCCGATTTTCAACAAATTTTCACCAATTACTCCTTATATTTTTAAGAATTTTTGGTATAAAAAAATTATTTTTCCTTGACACTTAAAAAAAAATTCGGGAAAAAAGTACTTAGAAAAAAACGCAAATTTAAATAAAAAACCAGGGAAATTTTTCAAAAAGAAACTTAAGAAAATTTTCGAAAAAACTAACTTGGAAAATTTTTGAAAAAAAAAATGAAATGTTGGAAAAATTCTCGCAAAAAAAATACTTCCCCCTCCTATATACTTCCCCCTCCTATATTGTTACTTCTCTTTAAGGAAGTTTTCGTTGGAAGCTCTTCAAACCAGTACTTTTATCCGACAAGTGTTGTACCTATCTGACCATTTGAAGATAAAAAGTAGTAAAAAATAATTATAAAAGTTTAAATGACAAACACAACAAGTCTGTGAACTGGATACGATCATAAAATTAAGACTAAGTGGAAGTCCAAGGGTTGAAGAGCGTGAGGCCGTGAGTACGATCAGATCCTTATAGGAGAACGTAGGGTAGTCGGCCCGAAATGGACGAAAGTGACGTCACGCTCCCTTCCCCTCATGAAAGAACGTTCTTATCAAAAGTAAGAAAAGGCGATTTTCAAAAATTCATTAAAAATCTATTTTTCAACGCAGGAAAAAAAATTCAAACGGCATTGTTTTTAATTTTTTGTACTCTTTCATTTGGAAAAAAAATTTTTTTGCGTTAGTTCCCAATTAAGTTTTGAGAAACTCGACTAGTTATTTGAAGACAAGAATGATTGAAAATAATTTTTTCTAATTTTTCTCACATGGTGAGTCGAGTAGAGACTTGACTAGACTAATAAAATAAGGGTTGGCGAAGAAAACAAGGGTCTGGGTTGAGGGGGGATGGTGGGATGTACAGAATTCCTACTCGATTTCCGCTTTGAAGTAAACAAGGTAAGCAACATTGACGGGGTGGACGCCGGACCTTGGACTCCGGACGGTTTAGTACTCAAAGGAGGGGATTATTTTTAGTAAAAAACATATTTAACCCTTTGCCGTCGCGAGCCTTTGTCGTTCCCGTAGGCGAGCCGGGTCTCAGCCGGCAGCGCTCCCCTACTCTTTGTTCGCTAGTATCTCGGCTGCCAGCGGGAGTATTGGCTTCGGATATGACTCCCTCTGTTGGGAAAGAAACGAAATACATTTTGGGGCCAGAGTCAGCGCTGCCTGCGCGGAGGGAACGTGGGGCAGGGGAGGGGAAGTTTGGTGGGGAAAGTAGTGCCTCGCTAACGGCCGGAATCCGGCGTCACGGCGGAGTCGGCAAAGGGTTAAACGTACCCTCGCGGTGAATTTTTTTTCCATTTACAGAAAATCAGAAATAAAAATTTCCCTGACTTTTGTTTAAAAAAACGAAATTCCCTGACTTTTCCCGTCACTTAAAATTTCCTGACTTTCCCGGTTTTCCCGGTCGGCGGCCACCCTGAATCGAGTACTAAAATCTTGCTAATAACACCACAGTATTCACCACCGCACGTACAACACTTAACCTGGTCGCTAAATTCACTTGTTATTGTGATAACTGATAATTGATAAGTATCGTGGAATGACGTGCATGGCTAGGTGGCAGCATCTATGGTACTGTTTGACAACTATAGTTTACTATAGGAATCCAAACATGTCCACTCCTCACCTTCAAACGTACTTAAAAGAATACGAATGGAGAGCCAGATTTTCCACTGTGGATGCTCTTTTGACGATTTCGTCCTCGCGGTGCAAACTTTTTACCCCCAGAGGAACGATTAATCTTATGTAGTGTGTTGACCAAAATCCTTTTCGATTGTCATTCAATTTTATTTTGAAATATTTTATTTATTTATATAAAGCACTAATTTAAAATTAATTATAAAATTATTTATATTTTATCACTTTATGCTCATAGTAACGGGAACCAAACCAGTGAACGTTCACTAAGTGGAGCAGGATCAGTGTTGGAGTGGAACAGTTAACGAACCTCCCATAGAGGTATAGACCTCGCTTAAAAAAAAATTCTTCTTCCCTCCTAATGAGGGTTTCTGTAAGACCCTTTACGGTCAAACAGGTAAAAGATTAGCCAATAATTATTCTTCATCCTCTTAAATCAAATCAAATCAATCTTTATTCAGTGACATGTTACATGTTTGAAATTGTCTTGAATAAATAAAATAAAATTAAATAGAAATAATAATAAATATAGCATAAATTAAAAGAGGCAGAGTCTTGCATTCTATCGTTTTTTTTTCTTTAGGTATAAGTTCTTGTACTGTGTTGCACATTTAATTGTGTGATAAAATGCTGAATGTGTAAAGAATGAGGATCTATGTTTGGGAATATTGAGGTTGTTGCGTTGTCTGGTGCTAAATGAATGAGTAGGTGCCTGGGTCTTGAAGTAGTGAGGATTTTTGAGAATTAATGAGTACGCTTCTAGGATACAAATAGAGGGAAGGGTGAGTATCTTCGTTTCTTTGAAACGCCCTCTGCAAGTGGTTGTTGAGGTCAGGTTAAGTATTAACCCTCAATCAACACTAGGCCGACAAATCCGACCCAGACCGTTGTTTTTAACGTTTTTTCCCCCTTCCGTTGTCTTTTGAGGATTAGGACTTCAGGTACCCTTTCACCCACTTATTAAGAGCACATTGTGACAGAAGAATCGTTAGAGGTAAGTAATCCATTCTTTTTATTTTAAACGTTTTTCCAAGTTCTATGAACCCGGGTCGGTCCCGACCCGCTAGTGTTGGAATTGTTAAAATATTTTTTTAATTTTTAATTTTTTTTTTTTTTTTTTTTTTCGTTTCTTTTAGACTCTATAAGTATTCAACTATGGCTTTTAACCGATTATTTTCCACTCCAGAAGAGGTTTTAGCGGAATTCGAACGTCAGCTTGAGTCGGATGATGAAGAATTAGACCTTCAATTGGACTTTGAGGAATCTGACTTGGAAGACGGTGATGTGCTAAAATCTGATGATTTCGAAGATGAATTTAGTGTTGGTGATGAGGATTTAGATCCAAGTGCGGTAATGGATCTAAATTCTGATGAAAGAGTTTTTGAACTTGGGAAAGACGGCGAGACGATATGGACAAATCAGCCTATAAACTCTAAGTTTTCTCGAACAAAAGCCTGCAATTTAATCACCGATCGTCCTGGACCAAAGGGAAATGCCAAAAATTTGACAGACGAATTGGAGTTGCTGTCACTATTTATTACCGAGGATATGATTTCAAAAATTGTTCGCCACACCAATGAGCAGATTGAAGTAACACAAATTAGATTTCAAACCCCCCAATCATACATTGGACCTACCGACGAAGTTGAAATTAGGGCAACAATAGGTTTGCTTTACCTCAGTGGGGTCCTGAAAAATTCCGGCTTGAGTGTTGATGATATGTTTTCGACAACGTACGGTCTTCTTTATTTCGCCTTACGATGTCAAAAAATCGATTTGTGTACATCTTGGCTAATTTGAGATTCGATAACAGAGCTACCAGAAAAGAACGCCAATTATCCGACAAATTCGCTCCTTTTAGGGAAATTGGTCGATGTTTGAAGAGAAGTGCTCAAAATATTACTCCCCGACGGAATGTGTGACAGTTGACGAAACATTACTTGGTTTCCGCGGGCGCTGTTGTTTTCGCATGTACATACCATCGAAACCAGATAAATATGGACTTAAAATTATTTCACTCTGTGATGCAAATACTTTTTATTTCCTCGGGGGAATACCATACATTGGAAAAGAACAACGAAGAAAAAATGAAGATTTACCTCTACCGGCCCAATATGTTCTTCGACTAACAAACTCTCTCAGTGGAAGCAACCGAAATGTCACGTGTGACAATTGGTTTTCATCAGTGGAACTTGCTGACGCCCTGTTGGAAAAAAAATTGACGTTCGTCGGCACGCTGCGAAAAAATAAACGTCAGATTCCACAATCGACACTCTCAAAACGACCAGTTGGAACGTCCGAATACTTTTTTCAAGATAACAAAATGTTAATTTGTTATACGCCAAAGAAAAACAAAAAAGTTTTGCTGTTATCAACAATGCATTCTACAGGTGAGACTGACGAAATTAGCCAAAAACCTGAAATAGTCCATTATTATAATCAGACAAAAGGCGGAGTAGATGTCCTTGACAAATTGTGTCACGACAAAACCACAAAACGAAAAAATCGAAGATGGCCGATGAGGTATTTTTTCGGAATTTTGGACATAAGTGCTGTCAACGCATTTGTTCTTTATAAGTGGAATAAAAACAAAGCATCATATCCACGACAAGAACGTTCAAATTTTTAAAAAGCTTAGCATTTTTACTTATCAAACCCACGTTCGAAAAAAAAATGGGTTAATACCTTAGTCCCGAGAGAAAATCGTATTTTTATAGGAAAATTGCTGAATAAACAAGAAATTTTGCCAGCGGTCGACAGCCCCACAACGCCTGCAGCCAGCAAAAAAAGGAAACGGTGCGCTTTTTGCGATCTATCAAGGGATCGAAAAGGAAACGCGATCTGCTCAAAATGCAGCAATTCTTTGTGCGGTGAACACAAAATCATTGTATGTCCCTCTTGTGATAATGAAGACAAAAAAATGATAATTTTAATAATAATAATAATAATAATAATAAGAAGACTTTATTTACAAAAAATAAATACATAAATAAAATACATTATAAGTCTTTTTAACCCAAGGGGTTCAAACCCATCTGGGTGAGTTTGGCCAAAAAAAAATACCTACAAATAAATAAAAAAACCATTTCTTGGATAAGAGAGAGAAAAAAAAAACAAAAGAAAGGAAACCTCCAAAAAAAATATGACAACGTATGAGATTTTTTTTTTTTTTTTTTTTTTTTTTTTTTTTTTTTTTTTTTAATCTTTTATAATATTTATTCTTATTTTTATTTTTGCTTTGCATGATGCAGGTTAAGGATATTATTAACTTGTATTTGTGTACTATTAATAAAATTAATGCGAGTTACAAAATGACCTAATAGTTAAAATGATCAGTCAGGTACTTCCTGTATTTCGTGGCTGCTTGAACATATCTACTTAGCGGGACCCATGGCCCAATATTTAACACCTTTATAAATTCCCCATAGGACAAATGACTTTTTTGCAGGTGCCGCAATCTAAATTCCTTCAACACCGGACACACTGCGACGAAATGATACACGTCCTCCGTCTCCCCCAATCCACACATCGAACAGCAAATCTCCATCCCCCGACGCCCCACCCTATTATTCAAATACAAAAGCCCCGCCCTGGTTTTATAAATTTCTTTCATCAAATTAAGGTCGTTTTGATCATTCATGTACTGGCTTCGCCCCATAGGGTGGTCCAAATACTTATACCACGAGCGGAACTTAGAGGCATATGCCTTCTCTCTCATGTCCGTGACAAAACTAATTTTTATTTTTTTCAACAGCCTCTCAATCAATCCCTGTTTTACGTCACCTATATTCAGATATGGCATAATCGCTTCGTCGTTCCTACTACAAAGAGCCACAAAATCGTTGTGCCATCCAATCTTTCGCCTGACCACCTCCCTCGCCACCAACAGAGGCAAACGTGTCTCATTGAACGAAAAAACTTTTTTGACATATTCAAGATGTAGCTTCAGAGTGAACATATAAATAGGATCTATCCCTGTTTCCAGATAAACTACATAATCTGGCGCATATCTAGGGAGCGAAAACAGTTTTTTCACAAAAAACTTACTTAACCTTTCAACTTCATTAAACTGCTTGCCTCCCCAAACTTGGGCTGCGTAACAAAGAATCGATCTAGACGCCGCTTCAAACACCTTAAACTTAGAAGAGAGGGGAACATCTCTTCTCGCGATTAGATTCGCATATGTAGAATGAATAGCCTGTTTTGCTTTCGCCAGTCGTTTTTGTAAATGCGCTTTCATAGAAAGTTTTGGCGATAAATCAACGCCGAGATAGGTATAAGTTTTTACAACTTCAATTGACTCACCTTTGAACTTCCACCTCTCATTTCGGGCTAACTTCCCCCCATTTTTAAAAATCATTATTTTCGACTTTTTTAAATTTAGACTCAAGCTCCATAACTCGCAATACCTCTCGACCTGTCTTATCATCGTTTGCAAAATCGCTGCTGTTGGGGCAACTAACACAATATCATCTGCATATAGGAGGCACTTGATATGCGCGCCAGTTATCCGTACTCCTCCTTCTAAATACTCATGAAAGTCATTGAGAAAATAGGCAAAAAGCATTGGCGAGAGAACACAGCCTTGTTTTACACCACTTCGAGTTGTGAAAAATTCTGTAACTCCATCCCCTGTCCAGACGGCCGACTCAGTGCAAGAATATAGTCCCTGAATAGCTTTAATAAATTTGGTGGATACACCATATTGACTTAATTTGTAGTACAGGGCATTCCTGTCCACGCAGTCAAAAGCTTTTCGAAAGTCTATGAAAAAACAATACAATTTGCCACGTTTCACACTCGTATGCAAATTTATTAAACCAAATAACGTAAAAATATGGTCACAAGTGGAATACCCCTTCCGAAAGCCCGCCTGAACTTCCGAAAGAGTCCCGTGCTGCTCTGTCCAATTTTCAAGCCGACCTAGTAAGATACTAGAATAGAGCTTGGAAACGCAATCCTGAAAGGAAATGCCCCTGTAATTATTGGCATCATTTGGGTCTCCCGCTTTATATAGTGGGAATATGAGCGAGCGCATAAAACTCTTTGGCACCTGCCCTTCCTCATATTTTATTGTATACCCCAAGCAAACATTTAAAAAAGTTCTCTGGACCCGCTTTGAAAAATTCGAAGGGAATTCTATCAAACCCTGGTGCTTTATTATTCTTAGCCTTACTAATAGCTTGTTGTAGCTCCCTAATTGTGAACGGTTGATCCAATATTTCATCTCTGACATTCGGCATGCACCACACCATTCGGCTAGTTTGAACTTCAACATCAAGGAGACTTTTAAAATAATTATACCAATCTAACTTACGACATCCTTTAATAAACCTTTATTTTTTAACCGACTAACATTTTTCCAAAAGCTGCTTGTATCCTTCACCGTGCTGAGTTCTTGTACCACCTTCTCATAAAACTTTGACTTCTTTTCTATGCATAGTTTTTTGTACTCCGAGTTACTGCTTATATACAATTTTTTTACCCATTCCAACTTTGACGACTGAAACAAATTCAACAGCCTATAGCTTTTATCCCTATACCGCTCACACTGCGAGTCGAACCAAACCTGTGACCCTTTTCCAGCTTTTCTTCGTTTTTCATAATCCGCAACATACCGACCTTGATGCGCTGACTTCCGAACCAAATCCAGAAGTAGGTTAACTGCCTCTGTACTATCATTTGGCATGTCCGAGAAATTATTGATTCTTCCTTCTAAACGAGCCTTAAAGTATTTAGAGTCTTCATTAGAAAATATTAGCTTAGGTAGGAGATCCATTAATTTATAGTCTTTAGGGAGGGCGTCACTTTCAATTGAGAGACACATGATAATTTTATGTGATAAAGAAAAATATTTTAACTAGTCTTACTAGTCCTGAACTAGTTTTCAATGTACCTAGTCTTAAAAAAAAATTATGTACATACTTATTTTTTTTAATTTTTTAAATAGTTTATATTGTTTGCTAAATTCAATAAATACGTATTTAATTACAAGAAGTATTTATTTACCTAATATTGACAAATATTACCAAAATTCAAGATTAAACCAGATTTTTTGATACCGGGTCGGAAGTGACCCGCTAGTGCTTGAAACGTTAAATATTGCCTAGTGTTGACTGAGGGTTAATCTAAGAGCTCTTTTTTGAAGCTTAAATGAAGCCTCCATTATGAAAGCAGTTGAGCCCCAAGTTAATTTTTTTTATTTCCGACCTATTTTTAGTCATCTTCAGGTATTAACAAAGGACATTTTTATGAACGGAGGAATTAATACAAAATTTCATAATTCACAATATTAGTTTGTAAAAAAAAATAACAATAAAAATTAAATAAAATTCGGCGAATGGATTTTGAAGAAATAAAAAATACAAACGAAGAAAACAAAACAAGTAGGCTTTTTCCGCGAAACATTGAAAACGTAACTACTACAACTTTTAACAGCTTTTTTATAACACAAAATTATTTTCCATGTCTTCATCTTTCTTAAGCAATTTTTTTCTTCAAAAAATTTTAAATAAAAAATTTCATAGTAGAAAGTATAAAATCTTATAACTATAAGTTATAAGAAAATATTAATATGATAATTGATAACTTGCAGATTAAAATTGTTTCAGCGAGGTGGCAGTAGGGGGCGTTGTGTGTGGCGAAGTCAGCGACGTCTTTCCATTTCTTTGCCATTTCACCCTCCAAGGTAATCGTTGACTACAGCGTTTTCATAACAGGCTCTAGCAATGAGGGTAGACATTTAATACAGCCTGCGAAGTTATTAAAAATCATCGTGTCTTTCACATCAAAGTAATAATTCAGACCCTGATTATTCTCAGCAGCTAGGAGGGCCGTGCTCTTCGTGTATAAGGGCTTAAAGCAGATCCCATGGCGGCCTTAGGCTGAGGAGTTTTGTAAGCGAAATACATGAAGATGTGTATTAAGCACTTTCCAATATTGATGTCTATAAGTCTCTGATCCCGACGAGTACAATATGCTACATGTGTGAAAGACAGTTTACTTCTGCATTCTTCGTCACTTAAAATTGAGTCGTTAACACTCTCAGCGCGGGTCGATATATATATCGAGTAGAAAGTTCCTTTCCCTGGGCGGACTATTCGTTGGTCGATATATATATCGACCGTTCATGCGTCTTTTAAAAAGCGATTTTCGATGCTTAAAACAGTGAATTTCGCACAACCGTTGACATACGTTAATTCTTAAAGGGTTTTTATACCTAAATACGGCCTTAGCTTGACTCTAGACCTTTTTCTTCATTTCGATTTTGACTTTCAAAGTAGACAGTTGAACCAGCTGCTTCACGGAGACGTTTTCAGTTCAATTTTGGATTATTTTTCTACTTTTTGACTGTATGTTTTTTAAAATAATAATTTTTAAACTATTAATTAACTTATGATCACAACTTTTTGCCGTTTTTATTAATATTATTTAGCTTTTAGACCAAAAGAGTAGAAAAAACCAAAAGCGTTCCTTCTCACAATGGGACCTTTTACTATTAATTTCGGGTAATTTCTATAAAAACTTATTAATTTTTTGTTCTATTAAGTTAAATTAAACACAAAATTATTTATTAGGTACAACGATCATAAGTTAAAATCATTTTTTTTAGTATAATTTAAAAAAAAAAGGAAAGACTTCCGAGCGGTCAAGAGCAGTGGCGAATTCGGAAACTAAAACTTTGAACGGTAGCAGTTCGTTCTATGTTTCACTCTAAAAACAAGTTCGTTACTTTTTACCTTTTCCAACATTATTAAGGCCGAAGATTCATTTAGTTTTTTTAGTAGATTTTATTCAAAATTATTCACTTTTATTAATTATTTTAGTTTTTGCACTTAGAAAAAATAAATAACTACTTACCCAATTTTTCTAAAACGGCATTAAATACCTATTTCAAATACTTTTCATTATGGTAGAGATCCGCGCTGTTTTTTTTTCTATAAAAATTTTTTTAACGGTTTTTCCCTCCAGGTCATTTCACCGGATTTGAGATAATCTTTACCTACTTACGTATTAAGTTTGACAAAAAAATCGTTAAATTAACTAAAGTTTCCTTTCTAATCCCAACGGTTTTTTCGGGAATCCCAAGCCGTTACAAATGGCTAGTGACTTAATTTTTTATTATTTGTCATCAGAAAAGCAATTTTGAATAATTTGAGTAGGTACCATAAATATGTCGCACCCGTGAAAATGTATCCACACGAAAATATATAACGAGCAAATGTAATAATATAAATAAAAAAATTAAGCTAATGGCTAAAAGTAATAGGTTGACCACTTAGAGAAGTTGATCCTAGTAACAGTTCCAAAATGGTATGAGAAGGGGAAAAACATTGCGGGATTGCCTACAAATCTGATCTTTTGTGAGGGACAATTAAGCCTTATTTTGGCATAATTAACATGCCAAATTAATTTTATACTTCATTATTAATGTTTTTGGAGGTAATTAAGTAGTTTGACGAAAAAAAATTTTCCCGCCCCAGGGTGAGATTTGCCAGTTGGGCTTGCCGCGCTGAGAGTGTTAAGGTTCGTCCAGAATAGATCTTCCAGAGCCGGAAAAACTCTAAAAGGCTTATGAATAGGACCATAGGGTCAGCTCCGGTAAGAATTCTGATTGTCTCCTTATTGACCTCAATGTACAGGTTCTTGTATGCCCCACAAAAAATTATCATTTAAAATAAATGGTTCAAATAATATTCTTAGAGAGTTGAGTGATGTAGGAGAGGAGAAAGCGGGTTTTAACTTGCCTCCCCTCACCCTCACCAATCTATGCCCGTTCGGTGGGATTTTCCCACGAAAAGAGTTTGTTTACTAATGGAAATTAAGGGATTAAAGAGAAGAAAAACAAGAAAATAAAAAAAAGAGAAGATAACAAATGAAACAAAATAAATCTTAACATGTCATTCATCTCGGCTAAAAATGCTCCCAGACTATTATTTTTTGACTTATTTTATCACCCTATAAAATAATTCTTCAAAATAATATTCTTTAAAAATGTTCTCGTTCATAAATTTTTGTTAAAAAGCTAATTTCAATGTAATCTGAAAATAAAATATTTTAGAAAGCTGTACATTTAGTTAATCCAGACTAGAAAAATTCACTGTTATTTAGTCTTTATTTCTTAGTGATAACTGTATCATGGCAGAGTAAGTAGTAGAGCTCTTTAGTTAATTTTACAAAAATTTTTTAATGTGCTAAGCAACCACATAGAAACCACAGGAAGTAGTAGAGGAATACCAGAAGGAGGAAAACATGGAATCCAAATAAAGTTACCTGAAGGAATACGACGAGGGATTCGTGACCATACCAACTTCATTCCAAGAATACCGTCTCTTTACCTTCGTACTCACTCAGAGCGAGAGGAAGGTCGATTGCACATATATACAGAGACTACGTTAACACTTGACAATTGTGAGGAAGCCGAATAACCGTATGCTAAACGGACAGTTGTTTTCAACGAGTTAAATATTTCGTATTTTCTTTGATTACAAATGAGGAGTCTAGTTACAAAGACGGACATGTCCATTTTTCCCGCCAAATGAGTTATTATGGTTACTTTTTCGTCTCTTCAACTTACACCGATGTATACGTACCAAAAGCAGTATCACCTTCTCCATCAATCGGTTCCATCCCCGAAAACGAGAAGGCGATGGTTTCTTCCAGCTCCCGCACTTTTCCGACATTGGTGAAGGGCTTTTTGGTTTCGGGCCTCCACCGGTAACCCTCCAAGCTTTTCTTTCTATAGCCTTCTTACGTCTTATAGCCATCTTACGTCTTATGCTTTGCCACAGAACAACGAAAACACTGACTTTCTGTGACTTTGCTTAATTTTTTCATACTTGGACTTGATAATTTTCACTGATCTGGATTATATGTAAACAAAATAAAAATCAACACAAATGGCTTCCTTCAGTTTCATACCGAGCCAGTTGCGGAGCAAAGCTTCTCAGCGATTTCGTGCCATGCCTGCTCTTTCATTCTGTTGGTCACGCTGTCCGTTTTTTTATTTTCGATTATCGTTTTCTTTTCATTCGCGAGTTTGAGAAGAATCGAAATTTCTTCCTCCAAGAAATTCGGCGCTCTTGCTCTTTTCTTAAGATCCATATCTAAAATATGAAAAATTAGGTTGAAGGAAAAAACAAAATTATTACGGTTTATGAAAATCTTATCTGAGAATACAATTTTTAACTTACCGTCGCGTCGGCGTAAATTTTAAACAAAAACTTTCCAAATAACAAAAATAAAACATTTAACTTTGATCAAAAATTAAACTTTTTTTCTTTTTAACTTTTAAAAAAGCAAGGCACAAACAAAAAGCCAAAATTTTGGACAAAAACTTTTCTAAATAACAAAAAGAAAACACTCAACTTTGGGAAAGCCGAGCGGAGAATCAGCGTTAGTATTTTCTCCTTTTTTGTTTGTTTGCTCATTTTTGATTGTTGTGCTCCCTTTTAGGAAAAGGGTGCCAAAACCGGAATAAGGGAGAAGTATATGACTAGCTGCAGGTGCCGATCTGGTCGTTGGAGTTGTTCAGGACGACGGCCGATCTGGTGGCCTCGGGAAGTGCAAATTCGGAGACTCGATGGGGTCCCTCCCAGGCACCACCTGCCACCATCGAGCTCCTCGCCTTTTTTCGAGGTTGCTCCAGGCAGCCTCCCCCACTGGTTAGGCAGGGGTTAGGGCCTGACAGCTAAGGTAGCTACACACTGCTCTGACGAAACGTGTTCCCACGTCACATCAGATCGTGTGGGACCACGTCAGGCAGGACACTGTGTTCACATTGTTCTGACGTTTTGGTCAGAAAAAGATACCTTCGTCAGTTTCATACTACCTCAGACCATTTAAACTAGTGGTTTACCTTCTGACGCTTTCTGACGCCACGAAAATATCAAAACGTTTTGATTTCCTTCACACGCGTCAGAAGGGGCCGGAACGTCAGAAAGCGTCATCCCACGTGTTCCCACGAAGGATCAGTTCAATGTGAACGCTTGCTCCCAAAACAATGATCTAGATTTTTACTTCACACGCATTAATGCGTCATTACACGTCATTACATGTTTCGTCAGAGCAGTGTGTAGCTACCTTAAGAAAGGCAAGGGCGCCCCCGCTTTACATCCTGTACCCTCCAGGGTAACCGTCGCCTGCTCCAACTTCCTTCAGCAGCACCTACAGGGGAGAGAAGGGAATAAGGATATAGGTAAGGAAAGGACGTAGAGGAGAGAAAGGAAGAATGAAGAGATGAGTTTTCTGTCAGGGTTCACTCCCTTAGCTTCGTGCCTCCGTTTAAGCGCCGAGGACTCGCTTTCCGCCCTCCACCGTTGGCCGCCGAAGCGTTGCACAGTGGTCCAAAATCGTCAAAAAGCGCTCAAAACTTGGATTTTTCATCTTTGTTTTTTTGGCCATTTGAATAGTGAATTGTATTTATCACCTCCTAAGAGTACTATTCCTTGAGTTTCAGGGCTTAAGGTGCTGCCAGTAAGCACTTATTTCAAATAACAAATTTGAAATTTGCATTTTTGGTTTTTATTAATCAAGGACAGCCGTACAAAATTGAAGTATAATTTTTTTCTTGATTACCATTTTTAGAAATGGAGGCTTTTATTATTCTTATATGATGCAGAACCACCAGTACCTATTCATTTTAAGTCATGTTGTACGTTAGAAATAAATTTATACTCAATGAACCATCAATATATTTATCAGGTTATAAATACGAGATTCGTTCCTCCATACATTTCTTGTGCCTCTTTGTGTCTCTTTATTATTAAGCTCAGGCTTTTTGGGAACATGTATAGAACGAATCCTAAAAAGAATTAGGTGCGACCACCTGCGACCTTGTTGGCAATAAAGGCAAATTTGGAAAATACGAATTAATGTGTTCTTTATATAATTGTCAACAGCGATTTCAAAATATAAGTCGCAACCTTTAATCCTCTGGCTAATGTTTTGATCTCGATCTAATATTTATTAATAATAATTTATTAATATTAATTAATATGCTTTCGAATATCAACGAACGAGGACATTATCCATTTTCTTCATCTTCCCGCTCCTGGATAGAGGAAACCTGCTCTAGGAGAAGTTGAGCTTCGTCTTCTAATTCCAGAATGGCAGCTTCTTGCCATTGTGGCCGAAATGATGAAATAAGTTGGTCAGAGGACACCAATAAATTATGGATAATGTCCTCGTTCGTTGATATTCGAAAGCATATTAATTAATATTAATAAATTATTGTAAATTATTATTAATAGTTGTATGTTGTTTTTATCTCAGTAAATTTAATTATGATTGGTGTTGAGGTTGATGGATTTATTATCTTATTATCACAAAAGTGTACTACCTATTTAAGAAATGTTTCGTTATGTTTTTTCAGTGCCTGAAGATGAAAACAAAAAGTTTTCGAAACATGTAGGCGAAGATTGAAAAGCAAAAAAACAAAAAAATTTCTCAGATTTATCCATCAACCTCAACACCAATCATAATTATTATTAATTATGTGATTTTGTTTCGTTTGTCAGCCGAGTTTCAATTTGGTTTTTTAGTTTCGTTGGGATTTGCGGCTACCAGAAGAAAAATTTTTGTACTCCTTAATGCAACATGGTTTTTATTGGCACGACGTTTCGGCTGCGTTTCCAACCATCATCAGGCAAAAAAGAAAAAATATCTACAGACAATAATAAATATGTTAGGTGTTTCTAATTGGTGCTTTAGTTAGTACCTACGTGAAAATAAATGATTATCAACGAATCTGGTGACTAATAAAAAATATTTTTATATTATAAAAAAAAGGAAGGGCGGAATAAAATCTTTTTAAAAAAATAAATATAAAATTTAAAAAAACAATAACTCGATTATATAATTAAAACTACTTGTTTTTAAAAAACGAAATTATTTATTATTATTATTATTATTTATTCATCAATGTTTACAGCTAATTCACAGCCAATTAACACAGTCATTATAACACAAATATATACTACTATAAACATTAAACAACATACTCAATTACACAGATATTTTAAAGGGGTGTACATAAAAAAATTTTAAATTAATAAATAAGGGCGCATAAAAAATAAAACTTTGATTCTATGAATAAATAAATAAATAATAAAACTATGAATGAATTAATAAACTTTATGTAACATTATCAAAAAAATGGGTTCGCATTGTGCGCTTTATTGCTGGTAACTTATCGTTAAAGAGGTCAATGACTATATCTTTATCCAGATCATTACACATTTTAAGAATTCTGGAAAAGGATCGGCTTCTGCCATAATCAGTTCGATGGAATGCTAATGAAAACAAAGCGCCATATCGAGTGGAGCGTGGTGGGACATGAAAGGCAATTAACTCCAACAGGTCGCCACATATTATATAATTGTTGATTAATTTCCACAAAAAACAAATACTTAAGAATAACATCCTGTGAGAAGAGGACAGGATATTATAGTGAACACGCCACTCAGCTGTAGATTTCGAGTCGTAAGGCCCCTTACGCTCAATATAGGCAAAATACTTAAACGCCAATTTTTGAACCCTATCTAAATCGTTGAAATGATAGTCGTGATGTGGGTACCATACACTACAAGCATAATCCATCACACTTTGAACATACGCAAAGTAAAGGGATCGAACTGTTTGGACGGACCTAAAGTCACTAGTGGATCGCTTTATAAACCCAAGCATTCTATAAGAACGGGAAATGACACTCGAAATATGCTCTTTGAATGTGAGGTCTGCATCGAAAATAACACCCAAGTCACGCACCGACGTCACTCTAGAGAGTGATTGGTCTTCTAAAGAGTAATCGAATGTAATTTGATGTCGTTGACGAGAAAAACTGATGACCATACATTTATTAATTTCGACTTTCAGGCCATTCATTTTACACCACTGAGAAAATTGGGACAGATCTTGAGCAAGACACAGGCAATCGGAGATACTATCAATGCGTTTAAAGATTTTCACATCGTCAGCGAAGGCCAACATATTGGCTGCTGTACAAGATGGGAAGACGTCATTAAAATAGAGTAGAAAAAGCAGAGGGCCAATATGCGAGCCTTGGATCACGCCAGATGTGATAGCAAATTCACTAGATAGTACATTCCTAAAGATAACAAATGCCTTTCTATTAGTTAAGTAAGATTCCAGCCATTGAAGAAGCAACCCTGTAATTCCTAAATGTTCCAATTTGAAGAGTAGTCGATTATGATCTACCGAATCGAACGCTTTGGCAAGGTCAGTGTATATAACATCAACCTGGGACCTTTGTTCGACAGCATTAACCAGGAATTCTCTAAAGACAAGCAGGTTAGTGGTCGTAGATTTTCCAAGCACAAAACCGTGTTGCTGATCATTAATAAACTGCCGGAAATGAATGGATAGTTGGTCAGCAATAATGGACTCGAATAGTTTTGGAATACTCGAGATCTTCGATATAGGTCGATAATTATTAACCAAAGATCTATCACCTTTCTTAAAGACTGGGACAATATGACAATCCTTCCACAAGTCAGGAACCGTTCCAGATGCCAGAGATTTTCTGAACAATATAGACAGCGGTTGCATAATATGAATAGCACACTGTTTGAGCACAATAGAGGGTACACTGTCCGGACCAGGAGAACAATTACGATCCAACGCAACTAATTTATCTAAAATAACTGAATCGTCAAGAACACAAGTGGAGATAACATCATCGAATATAACATTGGTAATAGGAGAGAATGGGTGAACCATAGGAGGGCTATAGTTTGCCTGGAATACCTCTCGATATGCATCGGCCACAGCAGAGTCATTGGAAAGAGGAGAATTAAGCGAGTTTTTCATAATACGGGGATACCCATCTTGTTTTTGTTTGGACTTCATGAAGTTCCAGATGTGTTGAACATTGTCACTAATAAGCTCCTCTGAGGACGAAACAAACTTTTTGTAATCAGCCCTTATAGATGCCTTTGATTCGGCTCTTAAGGTAGCAAATTCACTAGAATGGTCTGCACTATTGGACAATTTGTACTTGTGATAAATGCGATTTTTCCTGTTAATCAGGCTAATGGTACCTGGAGAAAACCACGAGGGAAAACGGTTGGAGGTAGGTTGCCTCTTAACAGGGACACATTCATCGAATAGTCGATATAATGTGGAATAAAACAAACTGACGGCCATGTCAAGGTCACATATCTCGAGGAAAGACCAGTCTATCGATGATAGATGATCATTCAATAAAAGGAAATTACATTTATAAAAGTTCCAATGCTTACCTATACAATTCGATCTTAGTAACTTAAGGGGGGCAATGAGCGAGCAACGAATATCGATAGCCGGATGAAACTTGTCCACAGGCACAATAGGTAGAGTATCTCGTACAGTCTTGACCTCTGTCAAATTGGAGAATACATAATCCAGAATTCTACCTTGTTCATTCTCAAGAGTATTAACTTGATTAAGTGTCAGAGAATTAGACCAATTTGCAAGATTGACAGCAGCAACCTGCCCACCAGAAAAAATATTGTAGTCACCTGCAACTATATAATTAGTGTAAGAAGTGAAAGACAAAGTGTACTCAAAATTTTCAAAAAAACCAGAATAAACCTGTTCAGAAGCATTAGGAGGGATGTAAAAGCCACCTAGGATGACAGAATATCCTTTAAAAGACAAATTTACCCATACATCTTCGATAAAGGGACATGGCGGTGAGATTCTTTTAGCTATGAAATTATTACTAACTGCGATAAGCACACCACCTCCATCCGACTTAGCGCTGTTTGAAGCAGAGCGATCATTCCTGAAAACATTGTAATTAGAAGAGAACAGTTCTGTTGAAGAGATAGAGTCATTGAGCCATGTTTCAGACAGTATAATTACATCATACTCTGAAGTTAAAGAATTTAAGAATATAACATTAGTTTTTGAGCGCAGCCCCCTCGTATTTTGATAATATACAGACAGTTTAAATTTGCAATTCCTATTACCATAATTTTTATTATTGTTGTTTATATGAGTACATTTAGAAGGCACATGGGAGCTTCGAGGAAACATTGTAGGGGGTTTGGAAGAAATTTTCGAGAATGAAGTACCAAGGTTGGACAATATTGGAGAAAGATTATTACTTATGATGGGATCAACTCCCTGACCGGAGGTAGTGCTAAAAAATGACACTCCTCACTGATTGATAGGAACTGCAAATAACCAGATGTAGGTTGCTTAACATTGGATACATGATTTATGCGCTTAGTGATATCATTACATAATATTTCTCGACCTTCGCGGGTAAAAGATGATGCATGCTGTAGGATGCAACGAGGATGCAACAGGTCTAACTTCAAAAATTCTACATTGTGAAATTTTAAACTTAACTTAGACAGAAACTTATTGTAGTCCAATATGGTTTTATTTACAATGGACCAGGAGGGCAAAGCATAGTTAAACGGGACACCAACTAGAATTAGTCTCGTACCAGTACAGCGATTTAAGATAAACTTGTACAACCCCATTTTAAGTGCCCTCAAATTATTATACTCAATATCTTTGAATCCGGAACTAAGAATTACAAAATCATTTAAACCTATGTTGTCTAACTCGACATTGATGATGTCATTGAAAGAGCCACTTGGCTTAACATGTGAAGAAACACTAAACGTACTAGATAGATTCTTGCCCAAGATATTGGCGATACCTGCAGCAAAGTTGTCACCGATGACGATTATTCTTGAACGGTTGGACCTAGATTTCCTCTCTCTTTCCTTCCTCGAAGTAGTGTGTGTCTCATTATGAGATGTAGCAACGTTGTTAACTGGTGAAGTCGAAGTTCCTTTTTCTGATGTCATGGATTTGCATGTTGAATGAATCTTGATAGTGAGACGAGCATTTTCCTGACAGAGGAAGGCGATACCTTCCTGTAGGTCTTTCAACTGGGACTGCAATTCTTGTACTTCGTTAGGTAAAAGATTTTCTGTAGATGATGCCTTGAGTGTAGAAGAAAGTAGTGAAGGGCCATCGTTTTCAGGTGAAAGACAAGACGGTGAGGTAAATTCTGAAATAGTTTCTTCAGCATCGAAAAAAAACGTGTTATGGACGTCCCTATTCTCTCCAGGGCTCGTTGCATTACGCTGAATACTGAACTCCTCATATGGTTCCAATTCGGTCACTTGGATGCCAATATCCCTCAGTTCAGGAAGCCGATAAAGAATGCAAGGATTTAGAGGGACGTTAGAGTCCGCTACATTTGCATCAAGACAGGATTCAGTGACTTGTACGGAAACATCATTCTGTTCAGTGTGTTGACAGAGAATTTCTGAATCATAAGTGAGCAATTCCCTCAATCGACAGATTTCTTCATCGTAGAGTTTTCCAAGTAAATGTTGTAACAATACCAAGGACTCAGTAAACTCATTGATAGGTAAAAGATCAGTAAAATCCTGCAACGAAGCCAGATAATTGTCCAAAACTTCGGAAAAACAGCTCGTCTTGTAATCAGTGTGGATGGTGGCGATTAATTTTGCGGCAGGAGATCTTGATTTTGATTTCTTTTTTCTTGTTTTGCACTTACAGGTTGTTGACTTACAGCTCGAACAACTTTCCGGCGGCATAGTGTGTACGACGTAAATAACTCGGTTACGTGAGTCTCACCAGCGATTTAAATGTTGTTCAATTTTCAAACGAAAGATCCAAATCACAGTAGAAGTCAGTAAACAACAACAAAGGCTGTAACCATGAAGAAGTTCTAGTGATAATGACAAACCCTTGTGATAAGCAAACCGAACTGGCATCAGCGCGTAGACGGTTAGGCGGAAGACTGACGAACTAATGAACTCGACCACGTTGAAAATGAAAATTGAAGTATAATAATAAATACCGAACAGAAACTTAAAACCAAGATTCTGATACGAAAGAAGTAGTTCAACATTCAATTGAATGCAAAAAAAACACATTCCCGGAACTTAATATAGATAAAACATCGAAATTGAAAACAGGAGCACAATCGGACGTGGTTTCCTGAAACGGGAAGGTTATCGGTATTGGTATTGGTATATAACAGGGGATAAATAAATAAAACTTAAAGGAAATTTTAAAAAAAACTATAAAACATTGAAAGTAATAAATTAATATGAACAGCATGGTCAATGTTTTGATTTCGAGAGAGGTTCCCTCAGGTGATAGTTTACCAATTAACTAAAGAGCATAGAGTAAAATATTAGGATAACCCGGCGGTCTCATTGTTGTCGACGATTTCTGGTTGACGTGTTTCCCGCCTAATTTTAATTTTGTTAAGAATATCCGAATAACATTTGCCAATAATATCTTTGTCGTCTTTGTAATTGAGAGCATTGTCATGAAGATTAATCATGATCGATTCCATCAACTTTCGTCTGCGACTGTTACTTTCATTGGCAACCACCTTCACGTCCTCATAAGCCGCCCGATGTTGATGTTCCAGGACATGTTTGCTCAGTGCTGTAGCTTCTTTATTCTCATTCCTTACGTTCCCTTATGTTGTAACATTCTGTTGTGGATCTTTTGTTTGGTTTCTCCCAGATATACAGAATTACATTCGCACGTAATGCTGTAAAGGACGTTAGATCTGTCTTTCAGGGGTACAAGGTCTTTTAGTTTAGTGAAAAACATACTGTAAACGTTATTTGTCGTTTTTAAGCCCAACGATACAGTTACCAAGTCAATCCCCTTAAAGATTTTAGCCAGTCTAGGTTTTAATGATGGGATATATGTGAATGGAAAATAAGATACCTCATTCGCCATTGTTGCAGCTGTTGGGTTCGGAGTTGCGTTTATCAAATTCCCGCTCAATCTTACGTTTAATTTCTGGTATTCATTCATAGCTAGAACAGGCGGATATTTCTTCCAGGGCCTTTAAACAATTCCGCACCACCACCGAGGTGTTTTCGGGGGCAGATAGTGCTTTTAGTGCGGCCTGGCTATCGGAGCAGATTGCTATTTTCTTGTTTTTTAAGCCCAATCTGCGTATTTCCTTAGCGCAGTGTTCAATGGCTATTGTTTCCGCCTGGAAGACGGTGGCATACCGTCCCAGGCAGATAGTCATTTCAGCATGATGCTTTGGTCCGTACACCCCGCCCCCAGTGCCAGATGGCATTTTGGAGCCATCGGTGTACCAGATAGAGTGAGCGTTTATGGGGCGGTTTGCCCTCCACTCCTCCCTGTCCGGGATTATCACTTTGAATTTATTATCAAAGTGATACTCCTTGACAGCATAGTCCGAGGGCATCCCCAGTATGGGATCGGACCTTATGGCGTCGCGGAGTTTCTGTTGTTTCAGCTCATGTCTCGAAATGATCGGGGGTTGACCCTGCATGAGCCTTACAACTGCAGCTTTTGCTGTTTCTTCGAGAAATAAGTGGAGATGACCGATATAACTTTGTTTTTCTTGTAATTTATCACAAAAAAATAATATTAGAAATTGATTTTTCTCGAATAAAAGCACAAAAATAGTAGACAATTACCTATAGTGAAACGATGAAGGCAAGTTGGAATTTCGGAGGGGCCACCTTGACATGGCCAATACTTAAACTTAGTTTTTCTTGTAAATTAAAACATTTTCTTTAATTTAACACAATAATAATATTAATTATTAAATTACTTAAATAATTCATTTTTCTCGAATAAAAGCACACAAATTGACAATTATATTCAAGTCTCCATAAAAATTGCGATCTCGTATTATTACGAAAAAAAAAAAAGTTCAACACGTAAAATTAAATCATAAAATAAAATTCTAAAAATATTAAACAAATCTAATATTTAATAATAACTTCAATACTTAGATAGATAAAATGGCTTAAGCCTTTTTTTCGTCCTCCATTAAGACTTTTTATTTCATTCCACTTGAGAAGTTGCGAAACAAAACCAGAAAAAGGGGAAAAATTTTAATACCAAATAATTCTAATTCATACATAGTTATATATTATATATTACATTTATTATAAAAGTACATATTTTAAATTTTTTTTTTTGTTTTTTCGAGAGCCTCATTCGCTCTCCTCTCCTCTTCTCTCCGTATCATCTGTAATAGAAAAATAAATTAATAAAAAATAAATAGGAAATGAATAATTACTTACTTCCTCTAGAACAGAGGTTCTCAAACTTATTTTGTCTACCGCCCACTACGAGAATTAATTATTTTCTAGCGCCCCCAAATTTTTTACTTTACTAAAATATCTAAGAATCACAATCGCAGTCATTATTTTATTTATTAATTTTGCAATTAATTAATAAGCATCTGCTGAAGTCCCTCTTCCATGTTTCAAAACACGGTTTGCAAAACCTTAAGAACGTGTACCGAAGAAACGAGGTAGAGGGACAGATGCTTGCCAACATTGAAGGTGGAGTTATTTGAGGGTACCTAGCTCAAAATCCATCAGCGCAGGCCATCCTCATTGAACAAGGGTATAGGGTACGGTCCAAGCTCATAAGAGATGTACTCCTTGAGGTCTTCCAGGGTAGTTTTTGCTATGCCATGCTATGAGTGTGAGTAGGTCCTAAAGAATGTTTTACCCTCAACTTTCAAGATGTTCTTTTCAGCTGCTAGATATAACTTTGCTCTTCTATTTGAACGTGACTTCACCGAATGGTTTTCCCACCGTTGTTTGGAAGAGTATGGAAAAGAGATACTGAGTTGCTATGCCTTGTTCACATTCTCATTTCCAATTGTATATCAATATCGTTTATTAATAAAAAAAATATAAATCCTCTATAAATACACGCCAACTCTTTTAAATGAAATCGTAACGATTTTCTCTCCCATCAAATTTATACTACATACACCAAAAATGGTTCAAATATTATTAGCATGCATGGCTGTGTTCAAAAATACGTCGAAATTTAATGAAATATAATGAATAAACATTATAAGTATAACACAGTGAAAAGGAATAAGTTTCTCCAAGACAGCGCTCCAGGACTGAAGCATAAAAAGCGTATTTCTTCTGATTGTCTTCAATCCCACCACCCCTTCTTACCCACTGCTCGAATTTGGTTTTTGACACATTATTTTTAAAGTAAATTGAATTCTCTACAACTTTCATAAAATAAAATTTTTGCTGGGGTCAAGTCTTCTCCTTGTTTTTGGGGTTATTAGTAGACGGAAAGTGAAAAATCGGATAAAATTGTAAAAAGTCATTGTCACTCATTTTCGTGCTCTCGTAGTTTGGGTACGGTTGGTCCTACGAAAAACACGTGTGAATCAAATTTTTTGTAATTTTAGTAATCTACATTTTCTAATATTGTTATGTATTTAAAAAAATGAGCTGGTAATGAGCTAGAGGCCCAAAACTAAAAAAGTGCCGATTTCTGTAACACCTATATGGTCCTATACATGTGGTAAAAAGATGGTGTTCTCCTCCCAGTTATGCAAGTAGACTTTATTCTATTGACTGGACTATTGTGTTGAAAGCAAAAAAAAATATTTTAAATTAGCTATTGCCCCCTAAACAGCTTCAACGCCCCCAATCTTCTCTGTGCCCTTTACTGCCCCCCTACAGGCCTCCAGCGCCCACAAGGGGGCGTTATCGCCCACTTTGAGAAAGACTGCTCTAGAAAGAATGGTTATGTCCCTGAGCTCATCAAGGGTTAACCTGCGTATAAGGCTTGAGATGTATACGATTAACGCATTTCGGTAATAAATAAAATTAATTAATAAGCTGAATTTTTTTTAATTTGGACGATGTATGTTGATGTATGTTGATAATATTTCGAAAAAAAGAAAAAAATCCACTTCTAAGGAATGAGTTTTTTTCTTTGGCTAAAATTTTTTTAACTTTTTTTTCGAAAATTTATTTAAGTACCTATCAGATTATAATAATGGGCTTTTTGCCCAACGGGTGTCCCTCTCGTAAGCGGTGGAGGTATGAAATTTCTCATGAAATAAATTAAATGATACTTTTTACACAAACAATTTGCAAAAAAAAAAAAAAAATAAAAAAAAATAAAAAACCTAAGGATTAATTGGTGAAAATTTGGTGAAAATCGGACCAACGCAACGGTTCAGCCGGAACGAATTTTTAAAATTTCAAACAAACACATTATCTCCGTAATTTTTTCGAATCCAAAAATCGCCCTCATTACATTCTCCGAGATAAAATTAAAAATGAAAAAAGGACGAATTAAGATGTTAATTATTGTAATAATTAGATTAAGCTAAGATTACTTACTGGGAGACCTCCTCCGGGGTCAAAAGGTCTCGGCGAGGATCGGGGCGACGTCGACACCGGTCGGATTTTTTTTATTGTTATAATAATTATTATAACTCATTCTGAAACGAAAAAATTATATGTATTAGGAGACATAAGAGAAAAAACAATAACCTCTTTAAGGAAGTTAAAAAATTTCTTTAACAAAATACTAAAAACTTATTAAATTTCATGTTATAAAACATTTTTACTCTAAATATTTATTAATATCAATAAATTCCATTGGGAACTTTTATCTTTCAAGTTTAGTTTGTTTTGCTTTTCATATATAACTGAAGATGTGAAGGTGTCAAGTCAAGATAGGTAACGAGAGTGTTAAGGCGCTTATGTATGCAGACGATGTTGTAATACTGGCGGATAGTGCATTTGGGCTGAAGAAAAACATTGCTGCGTTGGAGAAGTATTGTGATCTTTGGAACCTCAGAGTGAATACGGCAAAATCTAAGATAATGGTCTGCAGATCGGGAGGAAGGATAAAAATACAGAGAAATGGTTTTATAAGGGGGATAGAATACAGGTGGTTAATAGTTTTAAGCACCTCGGGGTCACCTTGACCCCTCGGCTATCGATGCGTAAACACCTCAAGGAGAAGGCGGCGTGTGCGAAAGCAGCTCTGAATTTAACTTGGTCTTCCCTGATAGCTCAAAAATCTCTCCCCATAAAGACTGCCTTTCGGGTTTTCGAAGCGGCAATTCAATCAATACTGTGCTATGCCTGCCAGATATGGGGACACGAAGAATACGACGTCGTAGAAAAAGTACAAAAGTTTTTTATTAAAAAGCTCTTTAAATTACCCCAATTAACCCCTAGCTTTTCTCTTTATCTCGAAACAAATGCAGTTTCTATTATTATTCATTCGCTAAAGTTGCATTTCGAATTTATAAGAAAGATATTTAATTCTCCCACTTGTAGGCTCGCTGAAGTTACTGCGAGGGAAATAATAAAATCTGACTGCTCTTGGTATGCCAGTTGGAAGAAATGGACTCAGAAATTAACTTCGATTAAGGATTATTGTTAAATGTAAACTGGAGTAGTTTCTTTGAAAAAACGCTGGAAGCTATCGAAAAGGACCATCGAAAAAAATGTTTGGATGCATTATCGGCTGACATAAATTTCCCGCTATATCAGCGATTGAACCACGACACTGCCCGGTTTAATTTTTCAGAGTCGAACTTCCTCGGTCTAGGCAGGGATGACTTAGCATGGCTCTTTAAGTGTAGAGTAGACATTCTGTACCTTAACTCAAGAAAAGCGCTTTGGTATAGGGAATCTGGTCAGAGTGACATATGCTCCCTGTGCGGGACTCAGGAAAGGGAGGATGCCTATAACTTTTTTGTAAATGTCCGATTCTAAAAAGATTCGTAGGCTACACTTTGGAGTAAATGAGTTAGAAAAAGAGTCGCTTCCACTCATCCTAAACGGCAAGCAACCGCAAGTTTTGATTAAATACGTAAAAGAGGCCTGGCACTATAGATGGGAGTATACCACGTGATCTATTAGTGTATTAGTTTTTATATATTATTTTTATATTTTATATATATTTTATTATATAATTACATATTAAAGAATTTTTTTCTCACATCGCCCTAAGTCGTTTTCTCCAAAATAGAAGTCATTATTTTTTATTTTGTATTAACTAGGTAAATCACATTTAATCAAATAGCACATAATTAATTATAAAGTCATTATTTTATTTAACTTCATTTTTTTGTAAAGGCTGAAACTCTGGCAGACGGATAAATATCCATGTCACATTTGTATTTGTTTTACCTACCTTGTAAAATAAATTCTTTTCTATTTCTATTTCTATTTCTAATGTAAATAAATTCCATAAATTAATGCCGTAAATAATTTTGAGTGATTATTAATAAAGGGAAAATCAATGCTGATCAATTTTTTTCATATAAGGTCACCAGATATTAAAACAAAAATGTAGAAAATGAGAAGCTTACTTACGTTTCGATCGTTCAATCAAGATTCAAGAATGAAATGAGGCGCAGGGGTGGATTCTGGACCAACCCCCACTTGTTGCTTCGAAGAAATTTAACGGGCATTTGGCTTTCGTTCTGAGAAAACGTTGCACGTTTAAATCGATACTGGAAGAGACAATAGCGCAAATTTCCAAAATACGATTAAATTTCCTTAAATAAATAAAATTATATTCAAGAATAAATCATTGGTAGGTAAATCTTGTTATTGGGTTGAACTATCCAAACTAGTTTGGATAGTTCAACCCAATAACAAGATTTACCTACCAATGATTTACCTACCAAACAAATAAAATAAAAAAAATATCAAGAATAAATGATCGCTAAAACAATTTAAGCAAAAATATTGAATGAAACACGGCCAAATTAAAAAAACTACCTACAAACGGTGAAAAATTTCGGAGGGGCCACCTGGATCGGGGGTAGCCCTGTCGAAAACGAATCCCGCGTTTCGTAGGACGGTTACGTGAAGCAGCTGACGTTCTAAGAATCTCTCCCCCCAACCATTGCCGGTCAAGAAATTCCTTAACTACTTTGGTAATACAAATGTATATACGTATTAGGTACATTTACCATGAAATTTAAAATCAGAAAATTCTGATGTTATCGTTTTATCGTTCGATTCCGATTTTAAAATACTGAAACAGTTGATGAGAAAGATTTTTAAATTTGCTAAATATCAGAAAAAAAAATAAAGAATGAGAAAAAAATAAAACATAAAATACATACATAAAAAGATGGGCGGAGACGCTCACAGTACGAGCAATGTGGGCAATCAAAGATTGAATCCTACTTTCCTTTTATTAAGCAAACCCTCTTCCTTCCTCCTAATCTCATTTCTTGAGTTCTTAGTGCAAATTTTAAGGATTTTTTTAAATTACCAAAAATGGCGGAGATTTCGGTACATCTTGAAAAGTAGGTACGGTGGTTAATCCAGAAGCGTAATATCAAAGGAACTTCATATAAACAAAATTATTAACACTTAAACTATTTTAAATTAAATAGTTATTTTATTTTATTTTAAATTACATTCATGGAACCCGAAGGGTCAGCTGGATGAGGTGGCGTCGAAGGGTCAGCTGGATGAGGTGGCCTCGAAGGGTCAGCTGGATGAGGTGGCCTCCCTTCCTGCAACAATTTTTTTGATTTTAAAAAAGTAAGAAAGTTAATTAAAAATTCTGACCACTCAACAAATTAAGTTGAATGACTCTAGTTTCTTCTTAATTATTGACGGTTGCGGCCAGTTCAAGAAAACAAAAGCGTTTTAAAAATTATCGCCACCGACGTTTCTGACTGACTACATAAAAAATATTGTACTTCCAACACTACGTAAAATGAGTTGGATGGCTTTCTCAATGGCCCTTTCATTTGCCCCTTCTAATAAGGCAAGAAATTTTTTCCAATTCGTGGTTTCCTAAAACGATATTTATAAGTGATTTCAAAAAGTGCTGCTTTAAACCAAACTTACGCGTTCCAAAATCCTGCACACTTCGACAACATTCACTTTCCGATGCCTTTTCATGAGTTGAAGCAAATATCGTTTGCTCGTACTTGATTCTCTATAAGCAGAAGTAGTTATGAATGAATTTAATAGGCTTACGATTTGGGCAATTACAATGTTACATCACTCTGCAACACTAACTTTATATCAACGGCTAGCTGACAATACCTTTAATCTGCACAAGAGAAAATTTGACCGCAGAAAAAATGTAATTACGTGGAGCTGGCCAGGATAGGAAATTAAAGATGAGGAAATTTATCATTTTTGTTTTTTTGCCAAAACCATATATACTGAGGAAATTTATTGTAGGAGGGAGGGGGGTGAAAATAATTTTTTTAAGAATCAAGGTAGAAATAAAGAAAAGGGAAAAAATAAAATAATATTGTGATCATGATTGTCTTTATGTTGTGGGATACACCAAAAAGACAAACAAAATTAAATTTTGATGGTCGATCGAAAATACTTAAAATATTGTGATCAGTTTAGATCCATAATCAATTCAATTCAATCAATTCAACCAAGACTCCACTCTAAAGCTACAGGGCCTGGAAGACCTTTTCTCAAAACCCCGACATGGAGTGTAAAATTATTCAAACAGGGTGGCCGCCAATTTTTCATTTTGGAATTCCCTGACTTTTTCCATCCCCATCTATCACGTGGGGGGGGGGGGGGGTAAATAAAAAAATTTCGAAACTAAATAAGTACCGAATTAAAAAACTTGTTAACTAAAACATTCAATATAGATAATTATGTAAGTAATACAGGTCAACGTACTGGTTGGTTCGAAGAGCTTCCAACGAAAACTTCCTTAATGAGAAGTATCTATATAGGAGGGGGAAGTATAACGGAGGGGGAAGTTTAAGTGAGGGGTAGTAACACATAAAATAATGAAACATCTGATTTAAATTAAGAGTCAGTTGAAAGAATAAATGTGTTGAAGAAACACAAATTTTTTAACATTTATAACATTTGGTGTCAGAAGTGTCAGAATCCTACGCCATGGACGAAAATCGGTCACCGACAGGTTCGTCAACGGGTTCTACACCATGGTCGTCAACTTGGCGGTCTTCCCCACCGCCTATTCCCCCACGTCCGGCACCCCCACGTCTCAATCCTCCATCCCCTCCACCACTAACGGTAAGGCCAAAACTGGTCGAATACGATGGGTCCTCTCCTTGGGAAGACTACGCAGACCATTTCCACTTCGTGTCCGCTGCTTAAGGCTGGTCGGAACAAGAACAAGGCCATATGTTGGCATCTATGCTCAGAGGCCCAGCGGGAATGGTTTTGCGTTTCGCCAACCCGAATAATGTGACATTCTCGGAATTATCGTGTTTGTTATCGTCGCGATTCGGTGGACAGTCGCAACGTGGGTTTTACTTTCTTCAGTTACAGACGAGACGTCAACTCAAGGAAGAGTCTGTTATCGTTTTTGCAGCTGCTTTAGAAGCTCTTGCCTTCAGAGCCTTCCCGGCAGCTCAAGACATTGCAGAGCTGCAAGTGGTCCCTATCTTTTGAACGGCCTAAGGGATCCTGAAGTGCGCCGGTTGACTCTAGCTTGCGCACCGACGACTATGGCCGAAGCTATGGCTAAAGCATCATTCTTTGAAGCCAATGAGTCGACGTCTACTCGAAGTGTTCGTTGTTACCGATGCGGTGTCCAAGGACATATTGTTCGGGACTGCACCGAACGTCCCGATCGCCACAATATTCCGAACAACGATAAACGTGTTTCCGACTCGTATTCTGTTAATTTTGTTTCTCATGGGTGTAATACATTGCTAGCACCTTCGCTTTCATCGTCATCGTTGGTATTGTCAGGGTTACTGAATGATTCATTCTGCAAGTTTGTTGTCGATACCGGAGCTGCTCGTTCAGTGGTTCATCCTAGTCTAGTGTCAACCTTATCGCCGTCAGACCTTACGTCGTTTCGTTCAGTATCTGGAGAAAAGGTTGGTGTCTTGGGGAAAACTCGTGGAAATATCAAAATTGGTAACTTTGTTCGCGATTTTGATCTTTTGGTTGCTTCCATTGAAGACAAATGCATTTTGGGAATGGATTTTCTTTCTTCTGCACGGTGCGTCATTGATACCGCAGAAAGGCGAGTTGATTTTTTGGGAGCTGAATCAAACAGGAAAGCGAAACGCACGAGTTCGAAGGGCGTTCGAGTGAGTTCGCGTGCAGAAGGTTGCTTTGAACCTGATGTGGGTCATCAGGGATGCTATCTTGATACAGTGGCAACTTTAGAGGAAGTAGATCATTTGGAGTCCGTTCGTTCGAAAGTACGTGAACTTGATTCTTTGTCGTTGCATCAAAAGAGGGAAGCCGACGATTTCTTGACTAGTTTTGCAAATGTATTCGCTCGGTCGAAAAGTGATCTAGGAAAAATCGATACAATGACCCATAAAATCGATGTGGGCGATTCTTCTCCCATCAAGCAGCCTGCTCGGCGAATGGCTCCTCATCAGCGTTTAGAAGTTGATAAGATGGTCAAGGAAATGTTAGATCAAGGTGTTATTGAACCTTCTTCTAGTCCTTGGGCGAGTCCTGTGGTTATTGTGCCTAAAAAGGATGGTTCTAAACGTTTCTGCATTGATTACCGCCGCCTCAACGACGTCACTAAAAAGGATTCTCATCCACTTCCTCGTGTCGACGAATTGTTAACTCTCGCTGGAAGTCATTGGTTCACTACTTTAGACCTACAAAGCGGTTATTGGCTGATTCCTATGGACAAAGCTGCTATCGAGAAAACAGCTTTTTGTACGGATATGAGATTGTGGCAGTTTCGCGTGATGCCTTTTGGTCTAACGAATGCGCCAGCTACGTTTCAACGTGCTATGATGACTTTGCTACGCCAAGAGATCGAACAGGGGTTTGTTAAGATCTATTTAGATGACATCCTCGTGCACTCACCGTCTTTCGAAGAACACATTGTAAACCTCCGACAAATTCTATCAAAACTCAAAAGTTCAATGTCAAATTAAACGCAAAAGAATGTAATTTTTTCGCGAAGAGTGTTCGTTATCTCGGGTATGTCGTCTCTGGGTAGGGACACGAACGATACCTCGATACTATCGAAGTATCGATACTTTTGTTTCCGATACCACCGATTTTGACCTCGATACTTTTTGACCGATAGTATCGGAGCATCGATACTTTTTGTGCAGTATCGGTACCGGTTTTTTTTTTTTTTTTTTTTTTTTTTTTTCAACATTTTTAAATGATCGGACGTCTTGCAACACTGCCAATCAGGAAGGCTTTGCTTTGCAGCCTTTGAGTATATAAAGTAAATTTTTAAGATCTTTTCGAACAAATTTATTCACAAAATAATTAGTAAATTGCTTTTTTTTTAAGCTTAAAGGTCACAGAGTTTCTGTTTGATGTATAGTTCTCTTTGTCAAATTTAAAATTCTTGAATTTGGTTCGATATCAATATCCAGTTGTGGGATAGTTTCAAAAGCACTTAGTTCCATTAATTCCAGGAAGGGGTCTGAAGAACTTGAAAGGTATGAGCTCAGTGGCCTATTTCATAAAGCTCTTCACTCCTCACTCTGCACTCTACTCTCCCAACTCTGCACTTTTCGTCTGCATTTTCTGTTTCATAAACGTCGTGAAAAAATGAAGAGTGGAAGAGTGCAGAGTAGAGTGCAGAGTGAAGAGTTGTCAATTTTAGGAGAATTCTTCATTTTCTGTTTCATAAAGAAGAACTTTGCAAAGTTGCTTCCGAAAGTCTTTTATTAAAAACGAAGAGTTTTCATTTTTTTGCAAAGCCAAAAAGGACTTTTCGTTTTCTGACTGTGGACTTTTTTTCGTTTATTTTTTATTTTTTTGGAAAAATTAATAATGAACTTTCTTCAAGAAATTTTATTCGAGGAAGAAAATCGCCGTCCTCGACGAAATTTTAAATTAAGAATCAATTTTGACCTTGTTGATTTCTCGTTTAAGGAAGCCTTTCGGTTAAACAAGACTCAGGTAATTACTTTAAAGTGAATATTAATTTAATTTAATTTTTTTCTTTTTTTACCTATTAAAATTTTATTTATTCTTTCAATTCAATTTTTAGTATTCAAACTTTAATAACATTTGAAATAAATTTAACTGACAAGTGAACTAATAAAATTACATACTTATGTTGTTCACAGGTAGAGTTTGTCTTAACCAACATCGGACGGTTTATTCAGTCGCAGACAAGACGGAACAAAAGCCTCTGTGCAGAGGAAAAGCTTTTAGTATTCCTTCACTGGATTGGCAATGGCTCGCAATACCATGGAGTGGCTTCTATGCATGGTATTTCTAAAGCCACTGTGTGCAGAATTGTAAACGAAATTTCAAGCACTCTCTCTCGGGTTATGTTAAAAGACACTGTTCGCTGGCCCAACGATTCTTCTTCCATTCCTGGCAATTCTATCGGAAAGGTGGCTTCCCATCAGTTTGCGGGTGCGTCGACGGCACTATGATTAACGTTGATGCGCCAACTGCTCATGAAGAGCAGTTTGTCAATCGCCATGGAAATCATGCCCTGAATGTTTTAGTGATTTTGGGCCAAACTACGAGATCTTTGCTATCAACGCTAACTGGCCAGGGAGTACCCATGATGCTAGGGTGCTTCGTAACTCCGCAGTACACCGACAATTTGAGGGAGGATGGCGTCCCTTTCCAAATGCGGTCGTTTTGGGAGATTCAGCCTATCCCTTGAAAAAATGGTTGATGCCTCCCCTTCATCGCCATCCTGACGATGTAGCGGAACAGCGTTATAACCAACGCCACAAATCAACAAGGCGTCTTGTAGAAATACCATAGGGATTGTTAAAGAGCGCTTCCCTTGCCTCAACCATCTGCGTGTGGAGCCGCAGGTAGCTGCAAGAATTGCTAATAGTTGTGCAATATTGCACAATGTGGCCATTCAAATAGAGCCAGAATCTGTAAGCGTACCGATCAATGATGAAGATGACGCTGAAGAGCATGGAGATGAAGAAGTTCATGAAGTGGAGATGGATGCAGAGAACCGTCTTCAAGATTTCCTAAATTGTTTCAAAAATTAGTTTTTTTTTTTTTTTTTTTTTTTTTTTTTTTTTTAATTTTAAAAACAACCTTGATAAAATGACATGAGTGTTTTTCTTGTAATGGAAAAAGGACCACAATCCCCAACTATTTGTTTAACTAGTTGATTAATCCTAAATTTGACTTTTACTCGGAAATTAAATTCTATTAGTTGGTTGAAGGTTTATCCCTAGTATGCTGATTAATGGCTACAAAGGCCTAAGAAGATGGGCGAAGAAAACCCAAAACGGAGGAGTAGAAGGAAAACAAATCAAAGAATTTAAAAAAAGTTTAATTACATATTTATCCTCTATTTACATATTTACATTATATTATTGTGACGCATTCTCATTTTCAACATCAACATCTAGAATAATTATTAATATACACAATATAATATTACTATATCAATATACACACACACACAAATTAGTGGCATACATTAAAACAAACCCGACATGCAAAACACAAAAGCATCATAGCATAATGCGTAACACACATAACACAAACATTTACATACAAAAATACTAACATAACATTATACTAAATATTACTATGATTTTTATTTATTCTTAAAAATGATTAATTACCAATTATGTGAGAAGAGAACAATGCAAGAAGTTGGTGCGCTTTAAAAACAATAGAAGAATTAACAGAAGTAAAAGTACAACCCCTTTTATCCATAACCCTCGGAGGAGTATGGTCGGAACGCCATCGGACCATCCGAGGGCAGATCAGAGGGGTTCTACTGTATGAATAAAAATTTACCAATTGTATACACTGCAGGCTGGCAGATGTCGGCGGTGTATTTCGAGGGGGGCAAACCCAATTGTTGTTCTAATGCCAGACATTTCAGTTTTTTGTGGTAGATTTCTACCTGTATCATCTCTTTTTTGAGTGTCTCAATTTCGGTCTGTTCATTTCTTGCCTCTCCATTTCTCCTCCTTTTACGCGAGGGCTAAAACAAAAATAAAAATACATTAAAGTACAAAACCTCTACAGAAAACAAAGGACTTACTTGATGTTGTGAATGCGGAGTCGTTTCTTCGACAATAGGAAGAAGACAAGAAGGCTCCACAGGTTCCTTGACACCTTCATCAACACTTTCAGGTTCATCAACACTTTCTTCTACCCCAAGACCAACGACACAGGGTGAGGTAGGATTGAGTATGTCCAAGATGAAGTGGTCGACTTCATCTAGGATACTGCTCCTACCTCCCCCTGTGCCGGTTTTCTTTGAGTTGTCGACTTTCGCCTTAAAATACATGCATTAAAATTTAAAATCAACGAAATAAAGACAGCTACTTACAAGGGTTCTGCTCTTCCATACGCTGAACATCTTGTCCCGTATGAAGGTCCATTCACGTTTCTCCCCACATACGCCTAAAGATGCCGCCTTTTCGGCAATTCTTCGCCATGCTTCTTCTTTCGTTTTTGCCGTTACTTGTCCCGTGAATCTATGTGAGAATCAAATAATGCCAAATTATTGAAAACAATCTAGCCTATTTCAAACGGTCTCCATTGGAGAGTAAAAAGTGAAAAACAATAAAAAGTGAAAACATAAAAAATAATCTTACCTTCCGAAAAGCAGCTCTCGCTCATCCTTAATGAGCTGCAGAAGGGCTATTTTTTTTTTCTTTTTTTAAATTTTTTGACATTTCTTTAAAAGTAAACGTTGAACGCACAATGTAAATAACACAGTTAACCTACCACGTGACTAGTCGGAAGGAGGTAGAGCGGTTACACATGCTAGGTTACTCTGCAAATTACTCTTCAAAATGAGGAAAAATGCAGAGTAGGTAGTAAACGTTTATGAAACGCGATTTCTCTGCACTTTACAAAAAAATGAAAAGTGCAGAGATGGATTTGCAGAGTGCAGAGTGAAGAGTGAAGAGCTTTATGAAATAGGCCACAGATCTCGGATTTCTGTACTCCCCAACTGATCAGGCATTCCCTCTGTTGGGATCGTATCAAAGACGTTTTGTAAAGGAACTGTAGGACTATTTTCTACATCTTCTTCGAGTTCAATTGCGCTATCAAGTTTCTCAAAGCCATGACTCGGAACATGATCAGGGATCGCATGAAAACTGTCTTTCATGTCTGTGGGAACTAAAGGACTACTTTCTTCAGCTTCTTCATCGAGTATAATCATTAATCACCCTCTGAATTTTCTCAAAGTCACGAACAGGAAGGTTTTCCGATTTTGAAACATTTTGATGCACTTAAGCTTCCTCGTTTTACTTTAAATACTCAAGTTGCTGCTTTTCTTTCCCCACCCAGGGATCCAAACCACTCCCACTGACTAGTCCTGTTGGCAGTTAATCTCTTAAACTTAAAAATCTTATTTGAATTTCCGCGGGAAAGTTCTCGGTACCGATACTTAAAAGTATCAATACTTTAGGTCCGATAGCGATATGATGCTGGCTTTGATTAGGCCGGCCGCACACTGGAGCCGACTAGGCGCGACTGCGACTACGCACGACTTGGTCGTGCGTTCAGGTCGTACGCTTCCCTCGCACACTGGAGCCGACTGATCGTATGAAAATTCAGATTTCTGAGATTTCAGTTTAGTGTTTATCGCCAGCCATGAGCCGTTTGCTTTATCTCGCAGGAAGTAGCGTTGTAATTAGGAGGCGTTTATTAGGAAACCGTTTATAGAGACACCAATGGATCCACGAAATTTTTCAAAAACGAGAAGAGCATGGAATTTTTCACAATCTGATGCCGGATTTGCTGAATCTGATGCCGGATTGATTTTGCACAAGAGAAATGAGCTTTTCGGTATCCATAATAATTAATAATTCACTCAGAAAACGCAAAAATCGCATGCGACCTGCGTCAAAATCCAAACAAGTTTGGTTCGAGTCGTAAGTCGGATATGAACGCACGTATACGCACGACTGAGTCGGTTGCAGTGGGCGAGGTTCAATTTAATTGTTGCTGTTAGGATCTCTAGAACGAAGTCGTATGACTTCGTACGACTCCGAGTCGCACGTAGTCGGCTCCAGTGTGCGGACGGCCTTAAACTGTTTTGGAAAAAAAAGAGATTTTGAAAAACTGATTTGAATTTCGGCGGGAAAGTATAATAATTTAAAGGCGATACCAATACTTAAAAATATCGATACTATAGACCCGATACTGGCATCGATTAAACTGTTCCGATACTTTTTCGATACCGGGTATCGATACTTTGCTTTCGATATCGTGTCCCTAGTGGTCTGGGCACCCCCCCACTATCATCTTTTGCCCCCGGCGAACCGGGGGGGATCTTTAAGGACCGTACCTGCCTTTCCAGGCTTCCCGGTCCCCCCTGCGCAAGCGCAGGGGATCGTTTTACAAGAGGGGACTGACCCTCCTTCGCGTTGGAGGGAAAGTGCAATCCAAACGTATCAGGCCATACCTGTCTGACCGCAGACTGTAGCCCCATTTCCAAGTCGCTCACAACAGTTTGAGGACGAAGATTGAGTTCGAGACAGTCGCAAATATCTGTAAGTGCCTTAAAAATAAGTTTGTAAGAGGCCAATTCTTTATTCGGTAGAAAATAAATATTTTTTTTTACCCACTTTCAACACAGAAGTAGAGTATTCAGTGAGTAAAGAGCGCATTACTTTTGACGGTCTCTCGTCTAGTGATTTAACTTTTCGTTTTGCGTTTTCGCTTAATCGTTTTCTCTCAATAAACCTCTCACTTTTTTTTTCGTGACTATGAGGGCGATCGTTGCTGTGAGTCACAGCGAAATTGTCCCCGACGGTCCGAAGTGATGCAGGACATTTATTTTTGCAGCATCTCAAAACAAAAAAAAAGTTATTCGAAATGTACCTATTGTAATTTTTTTCATATTCTTTTTATTTTAGGTAGGTATTTTCTTTATGGCTCAAGACCACACTCGGGAAAAATTTATAAATACCTGGATCATGTTACCTGAAACATGTATCCGAAATAAAATCTTAAGTTAAGGAAAAAATATTTTAAGAATTTAGTAACTTACCTCCATGAGACTTCGCCTGAAGCCATATCGCGGTCCTTGCGATAGAAAAAACCATCGACTTCTATCAATTTCCTCCCTTGTTGCCCAAATAATTCGTTTCCCGTTTTGTTCATTTTCACGTCAAGAATGGAACTGAGAGTCAGATTTGTTTTTACCTACTAATATTCATCAACCTTTGCTCTTTTCATAGGTTCGCTCTATTTACTACTATGAATTATAACTTTTTCGCTCTTTTTACCATCGGGGATTAGTGTTCTTAGACAGTTTCTACCTGTTGGGTGATTATTTTCGCTCTTTTTACTACCGCCCGGCTTAAAAAGCCTCGTCAGGTGCTGCACAGACCTTCACCTCGGTACCCTCATAGAAGTAAAACTCGCATGCAGTTTTACCTCACAGGCTTGATTGTTGTCATTTGTGTACCACTCACTTGGGTGTCTGAAAAGGTTTACGTTTAATTCATAAGGAAGAGTCGATTAATGTTGAAAATGGGCGGGACGCAGTATTACAATAATCACCTAATATCTTGGATATCCTATGATTATTGCATACCACTATTTGATGAATAAAAATTGATAAAGTATTTGCTGAAGGAATGAAATTTTATTTCAATCCTTTATCAACATTAATCGAGTCGCCCTTATGATTAAACGTAACCATAACCCCTCAGACACCTTTGATCATTGTGGTGTAAAAAATGCCTGATGATCTTGTATTAATTTAAACTTTTTAATGCCGTCAATTCCAAGTAGCAAATCATACGAAAAATTTTCATTCATAATGACGATTCATGAGACTGAATTTTGTATATTTCCAATTCGTAAATTAAAATTTTTAAGATTTTTTCGAACAAATTTATTTACAAAAGATCTTAAAAATAATGAGCATCGAAATCTGATACTGCATCAGCATCAATCACATTACAAATTATATTGACATTCACTTCCAAGCCGGGGTCTTGATCAACATTTACGGCTTCTTCAGTTAACTTTTTGTCCGAACGTGGTCTGGGCATCCCTCCACTATCATCTTTTGCCCTCGGCGAACCGGGGGGATCTTTAAGGACCGTACCTGCCTTTCCAGGCTTCCCGGTCCCCCCTGCGCAAGCGCAGGGGATCGTTTTACAAGAGGGGACTGACCCTCCTTCGCGTTGGAGGGAAAGTGCAATCCAAACGATCCGGAGTAGCGCCGGGGTTACCCGAGAGTACCCAGGTTCCCCCGACGCGTCCCAGCTTGACCCATTTAAGGGCAGGTCTATACTGACCAGGCCGTCCTAAGACTACCAGAAGGCACCCTGACCTCGGCTCTGGTGAGCCGTGACCTCCAGCTAGGTCAGACTATTGCAAACCGTACAGCCACTACGAGTCCAACCTCACGGCTCCACTCCTAGGAGTGGGCCATCCCGTAGTTCAGTATTGTTTTAAGTGTCACTGATCGGGCACCGAGGCGAACCTCTACCGGTTCGTGCCCGTTACCTGAGGGGCTCTGGATCCGATGTCCGGGACCGTCTATCGGGAGGGGGGCTACTCCCTAGACGGGGGAAGGATAGGGAATGGGTGTGGGTAGGTAGGAAGCAAGTTTTCCCCAACCTGGAGGGCCAGTGGCTGTCTGTGATAGAGGTGGGTCGGGCTGGATCAGCCTGATACAAAGGTAACTGATACTAGAATGTAACTGACCCGGCAGATTGATACAGAGGGAATCTAGTTGATACTTTTGTATCAATGATCCAAAAGTTATTATGGTTGCGGAGGCCACAAGTATCAAAGAGGTCTGAGGCAGGCCTCTTCGGATTATTAGATACTTTTGGAATATTGATACAAAAGTAACAATGTGGTCCAAAATTAACATTGTACTTTTTTTTTTTTCTTAAAAATTAAGATAGATTATTTAAATAAAACAATCATATGCAGGTTATTAAAAAATTTTTATTGAATTATTTATGAAATATTTTGGTTCAAAAAAATTATTTGGCGTAATTTTTCCGACGATAGCCTGGTCCGCCGTTCGTTTAAAATTTGCCCCGTTTTGGAGAAAATCCTCTCACAAGGCACTGAAGAAGTCGCGCATGCAAATTTACTACGGAATACTTCTTTAAGAAACGGATAATTGTATCCATGATCCTTCCACCATTTCAGTGGATTGGCATTTTTCGAAAGTAATGGCTCTTCTAAGTACCGTTGCACTTCTGTGATGGCTCTTGATTTGCAGGTTCCAATTGGCTTGTACTGGCTTGCTCTGAGATTGAAATCGTGAAAAAAATTGTATTCGGACAAGGACGAACTGGTTACAGGTGAAAGGTTGTTTGAGGTTGGAGGCGAATTTTCCGATCTGTTTTCTGTTGCTTCAATTAAATTTGCTACAAGATTTATAATTTTTTTTTTAACGTCATCGCCGAGTTCGTGAGTAAATGGAACGTTTTTGTATCGTGGGTCCAAGAATGTAGATATCGTAAGTGTGTTACTCCTTTCGAGGTGTCCAAGTCGGCTGGAGAGACCGTCTGTTAATCTTTTTATCAAGATTTTAGTCGCTATATGTGTTAATTCGTCGTTATTTTTCATTCTTTCATAGACCGTTTTGATGCCGTCGACAACAATTAACACTGACGACGCGGTGACGTAATTCTCCCCGCTTACAAATTTAGTAAAATCATGCATCGGCCTCAGAACTTCTTTCATTTCGTTTGCTAGTTGCCACTCGCTAGCCGATAAAACGTCGAACTCTTTTTTGTTCTCTATTAACGCTAGAGTTGTCTTAATCGGGACTTCTAAATTGGTGAAACGGTCGATCATTAACAGGGACGAGTTCCACCGGGTGGCGACATCTTGCAATAACTTTTTGGGTTGCATCCCGTTCTGTTTTTGCACCTCTGCTAATTTACTGGTGGCTACAGAACTATGCTTAAAGAATGTCACAATATCTCTCATTTTTTTTAAAATGTCTTTAAAAGTGTCGAAATTGAGTGCATCGTTCACGATTAAATTTATAGTGTGGGCAATGCAGCCGAAATGCCTCCACTTCAAACATTCTTTCACAGCTTTCACAATATTAGAGGCGTTATCCGTCACGCACAGTAATATTTTGTGCTCAAGTTGCCACTCAGTTGCAACTCTGAGCAGCTCTTTACTTAAATTCTCACTTGTATGGCGTTCTGAGAAGCTGAAACAATCGATGACGTGTGATTTTAAATCGTAATTGATGTCGATGAAATGAGCAGTGACGGCCATGAAAGATTCGGTGTTCAACGACGTCCAACAGTCCGTTGTTAACGTTACCGAACTAATATTAGAAGAAAAGAAATTTTCTTTCAATTCGCTAAGTTTCTTTTCATAAGCCGCTGGCAGTAACGTTTGTGACAGAGTTTTTCGAGATGGCAATGAATAATTTGGATTTAGAGCGTTTACGAACTTCCTGAATCCTCGATCCTCAACAATTGAAAAAGGTTGAAAGTCTTTTACAATCATTTCAAGTAGTTCTTTATCGATTTTTGACTTTTGATTTGAACTCATATTCCTTTTTAAAAAGGGGGTTAATGTCTGTTGAAAACAGCTTTGCGCACTAGTACGATCACCCTCACCTTCAGCCTCAACTACTTGAGGTTCATGATTCGGAATCAGTGCCACAGCGGGAGAGGATATGGGGGTCGAGCTTTGAGGAATGGAACGATTGGGATTCGGGGTCAAGCGAACGGCAGGATGCTTTCTCTCGAGTGCTTCTTCAAGTTCGTCGTCGTAGATTTTGAAGAAAATTTAGACTTACATAAGTTGCAAGTTATATTGTCACTTTCTTTAACGAAGAAAGTCCACATAAATGAAGTTTTTTTAGTTTTTTCCATGTTTCTTTTACCCTACACGTCTACACAAAAACAATGGGAAAACTGAAAACTGAAAAGCGAAGAATAAAAACAAACAAAATACGCAGATCAGAACATAGAACTTCAGAGAAGTAGGAACGTAGATGACGTCATAGACCAGAGGTATCAGGTAGTCGGGAGTAGTTACCGTTGAAAGTTTTCCATTTAATAAGTGATGATTACAATATTACAATTTACTTAATAAATGTTTTACAAATTAGTATGTATTTATTATTTAAGTAATAAAAATAAATCAGAAATAAATCAGAAATGTCACGCGATTCCACACGGAACCTAATAAATCCAATCCAAGTAGCAGCTGTTTGGAACGGGAGGCTTGTTGCCATACCTACCTATCAGGTTTCGATAGTCAGGTTTCACTGTGTATCAGTTCCAAAAGTATCAATGAAATGTATCAGTTACATATCTGAATCAGTATCAATGTATCAATTGATACACAAAAATCTGGATCAACCCACCTCTAGTCTGTGAAAGCGATCCCACGCAGTTCGTGGTCTGGGCAGACATCTTCAGTTTTATCTTGACAACCGCTTTTGGCATTTTGATCGACTTTTTTTCTTGCTTCGGAGACGATGGTTGAACTGCGCCATCATCGGGGCTGCACTTCTGAGACTTCGCGGAGACCGTTTCACTCGTTTCGCCGGAATGAGAACCCGCATTAGCGGCAGAAGAATGTCCTTTCGGGGTCTTGGATTTTTGTTTCTGTTTCGGCATCGCAAAAGATAAATTTTGAGTGGGCAATTAAGTCGAAAGCAAAACTTAGAAAATGGAGGATTAATATTTTACGGACGAAAGGTTGATAATTACTGTGGGTGTTCTAAGCAGTATACAATATTAATCTACGGTAGGTATTATATAGACGACGGAATTCTGCATCCAGTGGCCTATTATTCTCGAAAGCTTTCAGAAAAAGAAAAACGTTTTGATGTCATCCACTTAGAATGCAAGGCGATTAAAGACGCTATAAAATATTGGCAATATTATTTAATCCGTCGTCATTTCACTGTTTGTAGCGATTATATACCGTTGGAAAATCTAAAAACTAAAGGAAGAACTAATGAAATTTTAGGAGACTTAATATTTTATCGATCTCAATTTGACTTTAACATAATTTATAAACCAGGAAAGACAACATCCTAGCAGATTAATTTTATTGTCAAGGAATCCTGTTCTTGAGTACTTTTACAAATGAAGAAGCAATTGAAGTAGTGAACTTGATTAATTATTCAGATATTCTAAACGACCAGACCGATCATCTTTCCGAATGAAATTAGCAAAGCGAACTCAATACAAGCAAGGACTCATTCTTAAAACACTAAAAGGAAAATCAAGAATTTTTGTTTCTCCTGAATTCGGAAACAAAATCATCGAAATCGTTCATCATTTTGGACACATTGGAAATCTCAAATGCTTGCCACGATTAGACCACACTATTACTTTAGGGGTTTAGATAAAGCTGTACATCAATTCTACAAACAATGCAAAATCTGCATGAAAATTAAGTTCGCCGTATACGTGTAATAGGGTTGCTTTCTCAATTTGGTCCTGCCACCAGAGCTTTTCAAATTATGTCGCTCGATAGTGTTGGAGGTTATGCAGGAAATCGTTCACCTAAACGATACATGCACATTTTGGTTGATCATTTTACACGTTACGCATGGATTTCAACATCATAAGGACAAAACGCTCAAGATTTTACTCTTCTTAATCCGACTGTAAAAAAGCATTTAGTTTCAATTCTCTTGGCATATTAATACACTGGAATCAACTCAAACAACTTCAAAAATTTTCTGGCCCAGAACGGAATTCAAATAGTTTTTACTTGAATAGATCATCCTGAACCCAATGGCTTGAATGAAAGATTAAACCAAACTTTAGTAAACAGGCTTCGATGCAAAGTGAACGAAAATAAGAATCGGGCATGGTCGGTGTTAGCCGAAGATAGTATTAAAGATTATAACCAAACAATACATAGTTCGACTAAATTTATCCTGAGTACCTTAAGTATGGAACGAAAACCTCAATTTCCCCTTTACCACAAGAAAATTCATCATCACTGGAAGAAGATCGAAGACGAGCTTTTGAAAACTCAAGGAGAAGTTTTTACACTAACAAAAGTCGTGTAGACAAGAACCGGGCAATTTATTCGTTTAACGTTGGCGATTTGGTGTACATTGAAGATGGCAGCCGTTTAAACAGAGGAAAATTAGAACCAGTTCGTGTTGGACCGTTTCCTATTAAGAAAAGACTTTCGAAGTCGTTTTATGAAGTTGCGAGTGGAAAAAGAAGGAAATATCAAATTTTTTTCACAGTTCTAAATTAATACCGTTCTTTCCGCAGAAACTTTCTTGAGGGGGGAGAAGTAAAAACATACTATGTTTTATTTATTCTTTTTCATTGTCGAGTCATCTGACTCTCAGTTCTAAAAGTGTCTCGCGTCGAAGAACATAAATTTAAATTTACTAATTATTTTGTAAATAAATTTGTTCGAAAAGATCTTAAATATCTAATCCGACGTTTAGAAATTATGAGGACCAAATCCAAAAGGTATTCTTCATCCATTTTGGTATGATACTTTAATTTTTTCCTTTTGTATAAACTATAAGGCATTGACATGGCATCTGTCGAGGAGATGAAACTGCTGCCCTCGAGGAAGCACACATTGCAAGGTCATGTGGCGATGTGGATGACCAAGGCGTTCCACAAATAACCGTGGTCGCGGATGGTGCTTGGTCTTTTGGTGGATTATTGCAGTTATATCCCATACCTTTATTTTTATTGTTTTAGGCAGTTATAGTTGGTTACAAAAAAAAAATCCTCCACTTACAAGTAAAGAACAGGTTCTGCTTGGCGGGCAGAAAAGCAGAAAACGGGGATATTGCTCCGAGGGAGCATGCCTGTTTTTTGAATTGGAGTGGTTCCTCTGCAGAAATGGAATCCGCAATTATTTGCGAGGGATTTGCGAGTGAGGAACTCTACGGTATTCGGTAAGAGATTTCAATGTTATAGGACATAATTGTTGACTACAGTTAATTTTTGCAGCTACAACAAATTGGTCGCTGATGGTGACAGCTCTGCGTACGCCAAAATTTTAAAAAGCCACCCTTACAAGAACCTTACGGTGGAAAAGACAGAGTGTTGCAACCATCTATTTCGGAACCTCTGCCGAAAGCTTAGGTCCCTTTCGGAGTATGCTAAGCTTGGACGGCACACTGTCCTCATGAGGAAAGAAATAAAAAATATATATTATAAAGGTTTGAAGAGCTTCCAACGAAAACTTCCTTAAAGAGAAGTATCTATATAGGAGGGGGAAGTATAACGGAGGGGATGTAAAACGTAGGGGGAAGTATATGGGAGGGGAAGTATAACGGAGTGGGAAGTATAAGTGAGGGGAAGTAAATAGGAAGGGGAAGTTAAGTGAGGGGTAGTATAACAGAGGGTGAAGTATAACGGAGGGGGAAGTATAAGGGAACGAAAGTATAAGGGAAGGGGAAGTATAAAGGAGAATTTTCCAAGTTTGTTTTTTCAAAAATTTTCCGGGTTTTTTTTTTTTTGAAAATTTTTTTAAGTGTCATGGTAGAAATAATGGGCTCTTTGGCCTAGGGATGTGCCTCTCGTAAAGGGTAAAAGTACGAAATTTCTCCGTACTAAAAAAAAATTAATAATTAAAAAGTGGCAATTTTTTTACACTAAAAATTCTTAAAAAATAAGGAGTAATTGGTGAAAATTTGGTGATAATCGGACCAACGGTTCGGCCGCAGCGAATTTCTTAAAATTTCAAACAGACATATCTCCGCCATTTTTTCGAAATTCAAAAATCGCCCTTGTTAGTTTCTTGTTCACCGGCTAAAGAAATTTGTGTGAAAATCGGATGAAAAGTGTGCCGTAAAGTGTTCCGGAAAAAAAAGCTACGGACGGCCGGCCTACCGGAACCAAAAAGTTGAGATCGGTAAAGATCAATATTCGATTTGACCCTCCGAGGTCTGGAAGACCCTTCCCCAAAAACCCGCCGTGGAGGGTATCACAAAAAGGGCGAGAGTTTGCTTCTACAGAACGGGAAAGTATGCGCTCCTATCCTCCAGTTCTGCTTGTATGACTGCCTCCTTTCCTGCAGTCTTTCGTGCATCCTGAACAATATCCATCCTCCTTCCCAACGTCTTTTCCAGCTCCATTCCCTGTATCCTTCCTTCTAGCCTCTTCTTCCTGCGTTCTGCTGCTACTGCTACCGCAGAAAATGTACCAGTAGTGCACAATTGGTACAAAACAGCTTCTCGGGTGACATTTAACTGATCTGCAAGTTGTTGCTGCGTCTGAGTGTCATCTTCATCCAACAGAGCTTGAAGTCATGGTTCTTTTTTGGTGGTTTTCCACGTTCTTCATCTTCGACGTCAAAATTTCCACTTTTAAACCACTCGTAGCATTGTGATTTACCAAGGGCATGGTCACTGTAGGCTTCCACAAGCATTTGATGCGATTCGGAAGCAGTTTTCTTTAAGTGATTTACAGAAAATCAATGCTGTCCGCAAATGGGTCTTTCCGGGTACGAACCTCGACATGTTCCGTACAGTCCAAACTTAGCCGTTACACTGAAGCTTGGGTTGTGATGTGTTCATAATCCCAGTCTTATCTTTAAACAACAAAATGGCACTGCTTGCGGGCCAAATATGTTGCTAAAGTTGAAGCTAGGGCTGCCTATAACTGAATTCCGGTTTCATAGTTACACACCTGGTATGAATGATGATAATTAGAACATATCAGGCGAAAAGTTGCATGTTTCGTCAGTTTGATATTAGAAAGGAAAAAACACGTTAGGAACAAATAAAAAGGACGGCTTCGTAGAACTCATCTCTAATATGCCAACAGACGACCGAGTCAATCATATGCTGTCAAGGGCCAACGTGTTGCTGCCTATGTTGTGAATTTTTCTAGCGACTGGCGACGTATGAAGTTCGATCAACTCCTTTTGTGAAACAGAGGAAAATCCGAAACGAGTAGGTAACACGTATTTTCGAAAGATTAAAGAACGGAATGGCAAAAGTTACTTATACTTGATGCTCATATCGAGTCCATCGACCGATTTTTCAAAACCGTTGCTGACCGACGACAAAATATTTTAAAAAATACACGAGGGACATCGAAGAGATTATCAACGATACGGGAGATGTGAATACGTCAAATGGCTCGACAACAGGAGCGTAGTGATGGCTTCGAACTCATTGGAATCGGGTCCGAAGATGTCGTCAAACGATGGAGTAAAGGAAATAAGAATTTTATCGATGTGAAGCGACCTGAAGTTGTAGAAAATACAATAAAGCATGGTGGGAGTCGACCTCCTCGATCAAATGATAAGTCTCTACCGAATTTCATTAGATCGAGGAAGTGGACTCTCAGAATGATATTCCACGCGGTAGAGTTGGGAGCGTTCTGCGCATGGAAGGAGTATCAGAAGGATGCCAACAAAGCTGGAATTCCTGCAAAAAAACAAGACGATCTTCTCAACTTTCGGATGAAATTAGCAGACCAACTTATAATTTCGAACGTCGAACGAAAGAAAAAAGAGGTCGACCATCGAACAATGACAAAACAACCTGCGGAGCCGCCAAAGAAAAAAATCTGCGAACGTCGGCCGTACGAAGAAAGTTAAAGATGGAG
>JACGAQ010001821.1:0-51032 GCA_014119065.1 Orius insidiosus | reverse complement strand
TTATTGGAGGTTGACAACATGGGTTGCATTGACAAGGTGAAGAATCGAAGCAATTTGGTAGGAAAGGACATAATGGCTTGGAATCGCAGATGGGCTGACATTCTGGATTTACCAACATTGTGGTTGACAACAAGGGCTGCATTCACAAGGTGAAGAGCCGAAGCAGTTTTGTTGGCAAGAACATAAAGGCTTAGATTCGCAGATCGGCGGACATTCAGGATTTACTGATATGGAGGTAGACAACAAGGGTTGCATTGGCAAGGTGAAGAACCGAAGCAGTTTTGTTGGAAAGGACATAAAGGCTTGGAATCGCAGATTGGCTGACATTCTTGATAACTGAAATCGGTGGTTCACAACAAGAGTTACACTCACAAGTTGGAGAACCAAACCAGCTTTGTTGACTAGGGCATAAAGGCTTTGAATCGCAGATCGGTTGACAATCTTGATGTGCCAAGATTTGTGGTTGACAGCAAGGGTTGCATTCACATGTTGAAGTATCGAAGGTTTGTGGGGAAGCACACTGCTGGTCTACACAAGGGCATGAACAGTGAGGTTGGGTAGGGTCAACATCGCAAGGAAGTTTACAAGGATTCAAACATTTAGGTAAACAATCACAGGTTCTCCAAGTGAAAGTCTGGGAAGATTCGATTCTTGAGGGGGTAAAACTGGAGGAAAAGCATCAAATAAAAAGGGTCTATTGCAAGAACCTATGCAGTTTTGAGTCTCATCACATTGACACTGAAAAGACGGGAAATCTTGGAGAGTCTGCTCTAATGGCGACCCAGGGATGGATTCTGGGCAGGTTGCACTTTGTTCTAAGAGTGGAAACATTTTCGAGACAAGCGATCACAAGGTTGGTCACACGGAATGGGATGAAATTCACCAGATAAAGGGCCACATTGATGGCACTGAGAAGATTGGGGCTCAGATAGATATTCTGATAAAATAGGGAGATTATTAGAGCATTGTCCTTGATAACAAGGTTGACCCTTCAACTCTGAATTTTTGGCCCATCCACAATCTTGGCAAAAAGAAGAAAAGTCTGGAAAAGAGCATCTGTTTTCAAGGTCACAAGATAATTTTTGAAGATCAGAAGGCCCGCTTTCGCAGTCTGTTAGGCAGCTTGAACATTCACGGTGAAGAGATGTTTTCCTGATCGCATTCGCGTAAACAGTTTAGTCCGCATTTGCAAATCGGTTCTCCTGTCCTCGGGCAAGGACCAGGGAGGCCGACTTCCCTTTTAAACACCTCATTTTCTTCTTCTTCCGTTTTCTTCTCTTCTTGTGAAGGAGTGAAAGGCGTAGTGGCTTCGACTTTATCCGGCGACTCGCACTGCGTCTGTGTTTCCACCTCACACAAAGCGAGCTAAACAAAAACGAAAAACTATAGTAAAGAACGTAAAAACTTAACGGCACATACCTTAATTATAGCGCAGCATAACAGCAATTTCCAAAACATATTTTTTGGGTTGGATTTAAGGGGAGGGCCAAAAGGCGACTAAAGGCACGTAGTGATAAGGCGGAATTTTTATAGTGGCGACTTGAGAAATGCCACAATGACAATTTGAAATAATCACGATCTCGTGTCATGTTTACACACAGGAACCTGGTCGGCGGATGAACAACATAGGCGCTTCTTTTACCGTGTTTACCGGCCCAAACAATTTTCTTTTTCATCCTTTCATTTTTTTCTCCAAAACATGTTCGCATTTCCTAGTTGGGAAAAAAAGTTGGCAAGACTGGAAATATTTGTCGCAGCTCTCGAAAAAATTGGTGCTACAAACTCTTTCGGATTTTAGAAACATTCTAGGGGTTTTCCATGATGAAAACCAGAGAGTGACTTGATAGTACCCTTTTTATTCTGGGTAGGTGTACTAAGAGGCAAAGTCAAGCACAATAACCTTACCATGGTTACGTCCGAAAATGAGTGCTAAGCACTTAAAATGCTCGTACACTTGATGATAAGTATGCAAAGAAGAAGGGTCTCCTAAGCACATTGAAGGTTCCACTCCAGACAACTAGTAAGTCACTACCAAGGCCTTCCCTTTCTCCATGTTGACGGATGTGCCCTTGGAAGTGGCCGCCAATCGGATTGGAGGCCTAAGTGCCTGGTAGGTAGTAACCTGCAAGGTTCTGCAAGTTAGTTTGTAACCAGTAAGGGTAGCTCAGGCAGCCTACCATCATGCATTATGCATATATTGGAGGCCATCCCCTTGACAAGAGACCATCCCCTAAGTATTACACATACTCCATTTTCTTCAATATCTTAAAAGAATCAAAGTAACAAAAATGGAAAGATTTAAAAAAAATAGGAAGTTGAAAACGAGCAGCCATGTTATGATAAAAGTCATGCACCGCGTCTATAAGAATCGCGGAAATCGAAACATTTTTTTTCGAGTAATTTTTTCGTTTAGTTAAACAACAAAAACGTGAACAAAGGTGAAGGTGTTTTGACCCCTTATAGTTTTGACGCATGTTTTAAAAAAAATTTTTAAAATGTTTCATATTCGTTTTGATAAAAAGAAAATTACTTTGAAATTAAATATCGTCACGAAAGCAAAGATTGCGTCAGTTTTTGTCAAAATGTTCTCCCTTTATAAGGGAATAATGGAGAGAATCGTGAAATAAATTTTTCTTTAAAATTCAGCAACGATCCATGTATGGCCGGAAATCTAAAAGGATGTTGATATTTTTGGTTCCTATGAAATACAAAAAAAAAAGTTTGGAAAAAATAGTTTATTTTAAATAAATTAAGTTGGTATAAAAAAAAGATTATAAGGTAGGGTTTATTGGCATTGTGGGAAGGAGGCGCAAGGAGAGATAGGAAGCTGAGGGTAAGGAAGTATGGGAGATTGACACACGTTGCATGGCCCAGGAACGGCTTGGATCCTTTGCTCGACTAAATTCTTCAAACAACGCTGCTTGATAGGAAACTGGCAGACGGAGCTTTCAAGAAAAGGTCTGAGCCTACGTTCGGTGACGGGAATGACGGAGTTGAGATTGAAAAACAGGTCGGCATCTTCGTTCGACGACAGGGACGCTGTGAACGACGGTTTCTTCGACGGGACGAGTAAATTTCTCGAGGATCGGGATATGAGCGGTGTACGGTTCGACGACTGTACGTAGACGCTTCTTGATGACAGGGACGTGGCGTGTCCGTGTTTCGACTACAGGTTTACAGTATTTATGTACGACTGGGATGTGGTGAATGAATTTTCTTCTTGTTGTGATACCACTTTTTCAACGATCGGAACATGACGGGTTATCTGTTCATCCGACATGCGAAGTTGTTTCCTCAAAATGGAACCTGCCGGATACATTCATCGACGACAGGGCGAAGCGTTCTCTGCAGTTGATGTGTCACACATTGTTGAGGAAGCAACTGACCGGGAGCGTATTGTAAAGGCTGCTGCAAAAAATTCAAAGGAAGAGCATAAATCCCTGAAGGCCGTCACATAATCCACTTTCTTGAGCTACCAAAGCACTATGTTGGTCCTTACAAGGACAACTTCCTGCAACAATCTAACTTCAAATTTTAAAAAAGAAAATTCAAAATTAAATTTCGACCTACCTTTAAAATAGCCAAAGCAATGATAATCCCGGAATTCATTTTGACGTTTTGAATATTTTAAAGGAAGTTCACTTTTATATATGACACTGGGAAGCATCGGGGGTTTCGTTTTTGCGAAGAGTCACGGCGATACGTGTCGCCGGGCCTAGATTCCAGAGACGGTAGCAGGCACCTTTTTGTTTTGTCTTTTCAGCCGTTTTATTCCACAATTGCGGGAGGTTACTTGTTTATGCATGTACGTGAGAGGCGATTTTTTTTACTTCGTCCATTTTTCTCTTCCAATCTACTTCGGCAACAGTAGTAAATATCCAAATTTCATGGGGTCCTCATCAGACTCATACTGTAAGGCTCATAATTGTTGCGGGAATACTGGGGCAAACGCCGCCTTCAGGAAGGGACCACTGTTAGTAAGAAATAAAACCGGTTCAGTGTCAAAATGATCTCGGCTTTTCACCACGGAGTCCGTGGTTCGATCCCTGGGAGTCATGAGGGATTTTTGTTTAAAAGTGAAATTTCTCCAATATGTGATTATGATCCGTTTATCTGCCGATAAACTCCTTTGGTGTTGGCTCTGAAAAGGGCGACAAGGCAATAAGACAAGACCCCACGCCAGAGCCCTCTCCCCTTCCATTTAGACAGCCTAGAAATTTTTTCTCGTTCTAGCTACGTCCGTTTTCGGATGCTTTCTCCGATTTTTGACCAAAACCTCAGATCAAACGATCAAAAACTCAGAAAACGCCTTAAAAAAGCGTTTTTAGTCCATGGTAATTTGAAGAAAATTATTTTATATCCTACGTTAGTGATCATGGCAGAAGTCACGGGAAAAGATCTTTACAAAATCGTTGACTAATCTTACGCTAGGAAATCACGATCATTATTCTGTTATCACACTATCACTATGGGAAAACCGGTATTCTTTGGGATTCCCAAGATAACTAAATTATTTTTTTTAAATAAATAAATAGTAGCAACTGAAATCCATAAGGTGAATTAGAGATATTTTATTGTATTTTCCTACTATTGATTTCTAATCATTTTACCTTTTGTTTCCTTTAATTTTTCAAAATAATGATTCTTAAAAAATACAAATTTTTTGGTAAATATTTTTCTTTGGACACATTTTCCGCTTAGGGTTTAGAGGAAAAAAATAATTACGTAAAAGGTTTATTTTTAAATCTAATTTGGGTCAATTGTCGATTTTTTTAAACAAAAAAGGAAAATGACCCATTTATAAACCAATGAATGAAATTCACAAGTTTCAGAAAAAGGGCTAATTGACCCCGAACTCCAATAAAATGTAATTATTTCACGATAAATTTAAAGTTCAAATTCGTCCCTTACTTATGAGAAGTAATGACTAGAGTTTGCGAACTGCCTGCTCATACCGTGAGGATTCATCTTGGAAAAGCGATGCAAAAATCCAATAAGTTGAGTTTCAAAACCAATAGGAAAACGCGATGTTTTTCCTGAAGATGTTCACATAATGCTACAGCTTGCAGCTTTTTTGTTTTATTTATTTATTTTTATTTATTGCAAGCCTTTTTTATCCTACGTTTCTTCCACATTTACCAAATGACTAACTCATGATATAGCTCACTGAAGACAATTAATAGGTGATATTGGAAAAAAAGAAATTATCGGAAAAGAACAGTGAGGATTGTCGATAGGGAGACCATAATCGAAGAATTAGGGTAAATTCGTCACGTATATTTTGTTGACAAAGGCCAAGGTTCCTGTATATAAGCATAATAATTAATAGAAGAAGTTAGTTGGAAAACTGAAGAGAAAACTTGAAAACATGGTCTCATACGTTAGCGTCGCCGCCCTCGTCTGCGCCAGCCTTTGGTCGCTGAGGTAACAATTGTTTTATTTTTTTCTAGGAGAAGAGGAACACGGTTTCCATAATCTATAGTTTATTTTAAAAAATTTTGAATCGATTTTTTTAACATGTAATTTTGTTTAACAGCAAGCTAATGCTTCACCCTGTGGTCTCATTTGTGGAGGAGGCTGTGGAGGCTGCGGAGGCTGGGGTGGTTGTGGAGGAGGCTGGGGTGGTTGCGGCGGCTGCGGCGGCGGCTGGGGGTGGATATGGCGGTTGCGGCGGCTGCGGAGGCTGGGGTGGATATGGCGGTTGCGGCGGCTGCGGCGGATGGGGCGGATACGGTGGTTGCGGTGGATGCGGCGGCTGCGGCGGATGGGGCGGATATGGCGGTTGCGGCGGCTGCGGAGGATGGGGTGGATACGGTGGTTGCGGCGGCTGCGGCGGATGCGGTGGCTGCGGCAACTGGTGGTAGATAACCCAATGACACCTACCTACGTGATACTTCTCACCAACACCGAAAAAAAATTTCATTAAAAAAATTTATAGTTCAAATAAAATAAAAAAAGTTCGGACTATAAAAAATCTATTTATTTCTCTTAACTCATTTTCCTCAAATCAAAAACTCGAAAAAAGAGAAAAGAAAAAAAACTGGCCCAAAAGGCCCGTCTAAACTACTAAAACTCAGATTTGAGTTTCGCACATGGAAAAAAATTCTACCAACACAATTCATAAAAACTTTTTTCAAATGTATAAAAAAATAAGAGCTTATTTACAATTATATAAAAACTTATTTTTATAAGCGATTTATTTTTTTTTACGTCAAAAAACATTGATTAAAAGCAGAATATAAAAATACTCGATTCAGTAAACTAGAAGGTAAAAATATCATTTTTTTCTGATTTATTTACAATTCACACTTACGACATTTAATGGACAATCCCTGTATAATGATATTTACATCAAAAATTGATTTTTTTTTACAATAGCATTTAGAATGCGCTTTGAAAGATTTAAAATGAAAACAGTAAGATTTTTTTTTTTTTCAAAAATAAAAGACAATTTTTTTACGGTTTTTTGGCTTTAAATGGCCCTTTTGGAGGCCAAAAATTTGTGGTTTTTAGCCAAATAGATGAGATATGTTTGGAATATGTTAAAGGGTTGTGGACTAGAGAACGACCCAATTTTGGCAGCAGTTTTTGTCCAGGCCTGAACACCCTGGCTCGAGGGTGATATGGCCAAGGACGTTGGCCGGATCTCAGGAAGCCAAAACTTGAAGTTCCGGATCCTTGGTGATTTCATCGATGGTGGCAATCGAAACTTTTTTCTCTGTTTCCGTATACATTTTTTGTTCTTCCGCTTTTCTTTTTTCTTCGTTCGTATAATAGAAGGCTGTGTGGTTTCTGTTGTAGAGAAGTCCTGTGACGACGGCGGCCATCGTGATGACCAGAAGGGCGACTGCTGCTCCGGCAGCGATAAGACCAAGCTGCGTATTATGCGTCAATGCTAACCCGGCGAAACCTTCTTCCCGGTAGCCTAAACCGCTCCCGCACCAACTCAACGAGCTCAAAGAAACACTATCCAACTTTCTTCCTTTTAAATTATAAGGGAGAGAACAAACAGCATTTTAATCCAAAGACTTTCGTTAATCCTACTCAACATCGCTGTTATATGGCACAAATCACAAGCCCAAGGATTATCATCCAGATGGACTTCCACATTTTCCAATCTGGCAACCAATCTTTCATCCAACCCATGAAACTTATTTCTTGAAATATCCAAAATCGATAGTTTTTCCCACAGGAGAAAAGAGTTGTACTGGCAAATGTATAAGTTCATTTCCTGACATATTAGAAACTTTAAGTTTTCCATATGAGAGAGAAGTCCTAAAGGTAAATCTTGGATCTCAAAACCTAAATCTGCTATCGAAAGTTCTTTTATTTTAGTAACAATTTGAAGAACGTATTTGAATTCTGAAATATCGATGTTATTCCCGCTGATGGTGATCATGCGTAAATTCTCCGCCAGAGGTATAAACGTTTGAGGCTCGAGTTATCGAGTTTGTTATAACTGAGGTCGAGTTCAACAAGTGAAGTCAATTATCGAAAGCGTGAGTTGTGACCTTTGCTATTCGGTTTCTGGCGAGATTCAAATATTTGAGCATCCCCTGGGAAGCGAAAGTCGGCTCGAGTATACCGGGAAATGATTTCCGTCCATGCGAAGAACTTGAAGTTTCTTTAAATCGCGGAATTCGTAGGAGTCGAGATATTTAATTCGTTGTCGCCCAAATCCAAGGTCGAAAGTGAAGACAGCAGGCTGTAGATGTGCGGGTTCATATTCCGAAGAGCACATCCACGACAGTAAAACACCCTCAGGTCCTGAACATTTTAATAAAAAAAACTTTTATTCAATAATCTGTCTATTAAAAATTGTTCGAAACAGCAATAACAGTTAAATTGATGTTCTCTTGGGTGCAAGTGATAAAAACTTTTTCTTACTAAACACGATTCTAACTTTTTTTTTCCCCCCAAGAATAAGCAAATAAGAAAAAAACATTTTAAAAAGACCGCGATTATTAACTTCGCATTCAAGCAAATTGATATTTTATACAATCTCCCCTTAAGAAAATGGTACTTTTTAAAAGTAATCAAATTTATGCCCAACGCCTGAAGAACGTGTAAGAAAAGCTAAAGTTCTTGTACGCGAATTTTCTTCTAGTGCTGGAAAACTGAAGAAATCCAGATGAGAAAAGTTAGAGACAACAAACTGTCTCATCGTCTCAGAAAAGTTAAAAAAAAAAACAACTACAAGAAAGGTGGGAAAGCTCACAAAAGTAATTAAGTTTAATGAAAAAAAAAAAATAAATAAGGGGAAAGGTTATAGTAGCTGAACTTGTAAATAGAGAAAAGGGTATTGAATGTATTGAAAGGGGGTTTTTCGTCAATTTTTATTTCGCATGCAAAGCTCTGACAACAAGAATGGGTTGATTTTTTCCTTTCGCAAGCAAAGCTCTGACAGGATGAATAAGGGTTATTTTTTTCCTCTCACAAGCAAAGCTCTGACAGGATGAAGAAGGCTAATTTTTTCCTCACGCAAGCAAAGCTCCTACAGGAAGAAAGGCTTATTTTATTCCTCTTGTAAGCAAAACCCGATCCTTCCCGAATATTAAGCTAGCCTATAGGTCTCATAACCCGTTAAGATTCATTTACACGAAACTGAAAGACCCCATCGAGGATAAATATAGATCTAACATCGTATATCTTTTACGATGTTCAGGGTGCTCTGGGGTCTACCTTGGGGAAACAAAACAGTATTTACATAAAGGGTTTATGCCCACAAATACAGTGTGCAAGTAGGAAAAAGATGCAAGCGCTCTCGCTGAACATGCCATTAATAAAAAGCATAATTTCGAATATGACAAAGTAGAGATAGTTATTGAGGAAAAGAATACGTCCAAAAGAAATTTTTAGAAGCTGTTATGATCCAACGTGAGGAAAATTCAATAAACTATAAACGAAACACGAGCCCTTCATCCCAGCTATTTCAGTGTTTTGCAATTGAAAAAGAGTGGGATGAACGGGGTCAATCAGTAAATGAGAGTTCACCAGAACACAGTATGACGTCGCGATGACGTGGGCTGTGGGACCCCTCGTGAGAATATCTAAACCCACGTTTTCATAAAAAATTTTTTTCGGGAAGGTGCTTTTAAGGTAGCCCCCCCCTTTTATTTTATTTTATGCAAGTGGTTTTTCAATACTTTCATAAAAAGAATCCGTTCTGTAGTAAAAAAACGATAAATTTTCCGTAATTCTGATAAAAACAATCAGACTGGTGAGTACCTTTTGGCTTTATAATATGATAAATAAATAAAAAAATAATGACCCTGCGGTAGCAGGGACTAAAAGGTAGATTTCTTTTCATGATTAAAATTAAAATGTATAAACACAAAATATATAATTATGTTATAAAAATGATGATATAAGAAAAATTGCGCCACTGAGCCCCTAGAAAAACATCTGATAATTTTATTAATAAAATATTTAATAATTTCCCGGTATAAATTCAAATTTTTTTTAAAGTTCAGCTAGTTCAATATTTTGCGCCTGGCTCGTCCAAACCTGCTTTAATTAATTTTTTACACGCCCTCGCAGAGGTCTTAAAGTTTTTTTTGCAAAAGGACTAGGATTTCAATAGAAAATGCCAATTTTGTCTTTTAAGCCCTAAGTAAAGTAGGTGAATCGCTGGTCCGATTTCAGCCATTAACGAACTCGTCCGAGCTATTGAGATAAAAGCTCTAAATACCGGATATCGTCACCTCACATTAAAATTGCTCCAGTTATCGTGCTAATATATATATATATATATATATATATATATATATATATATATATATATATATATATATATAACTTTTCAACTGAGGATGGTTTTGGGGTCCAGGAGGTATGAAACGAAAAACGTATAGAAATTTTTGAATCTGCGACTACTTGGTACATTACAATAGGTAGATTTTTGAAGAAAAGAAATCTACCTAAAATAATGTTTATAGGAATTTCACCCAAAATTAGATAGACGAAGTTTAAATTTGATGATAAAGAAGCATTTTTTCTGTAAGTTTTTTAAAAAAGTGGCAAACAATGTTTTATATTTATGGATATTACTGTTGAAATTTTTGTATTTTATTTTATAGGCTACGCCTTGAAAAAGGACTCAAATTGTCCGAAACGTCGGCTAGAAATTAAAAAGCATCTTATGTCAAATTAGACTGACTGTTTTTTATTCCATCTTTGGCTGCAAGCCCACCTACAAATCTTGCTTGTAAGCAAAGGTATGACAGCAAGAAAAAGGAGTATATTTTTCCTCTCGTAAGCAAAGATCTGACAGGGTGAAGAAGGCTGATTTTTTCCTCTCGCAAGCAAAGCTCTGACAGGGTGAAGAATGCATGTTTTTTTCCTCTCGCAAGCCAAGCTCCTACAAGGTGAAGAAGGCTAATTTTTTCCTCTCGCAAGCAAAGCTCTGACAGGGTGAAGTAGAAAACTCTGACAGGGTGAAGAAGGCATAGGTATTTTTTCCTCTCGTAAGCAAAGCTCTGACAGGGTGAAGAAGAAAGTTCTGACATGGTGAAGAAGGCATGTTTTTTTCCTCTCGTAAGCCAAGCTCTGACAGGCTGAAGAAGGCTATTTTTTTCCTCTCGCAAGCAAAGCTCTGACAGGGTGAAGAAGAAAGCTCTGACAGGGTGAAGAAGGCATGTTTTTTTTCCTCACGCAAGCAAAGCTCCTACAGGAAGAAGAAGGCTTATTTTATTCCTCTTGTAAGCAAAGGTATGACAGCAAGAAAAAGGAGTATATTTTTCCTCTCGTAAGCAAAGATCTGACAGGGTGAAGAAGAAAGTTCTGACAGGGTGAAGAAGGCATAGGTATTTTTTTCCTCTCGTAAGCAAAGCTCTGACAGGGTGAAGAAGGCATGTTTTTTTCCTCTCGCAAGCCAAGCTCCTACAAGGTGAAGAAGGCTAATTTTTTCCTCTCGCAAGCAAAGCTCTGACAGGGTGAAGAAGAAAGCTCTGACAGGGTGAAGAAGAAAGTTCTGACAGGGTGAAGAAGGCATAGGTATTTTTTTCCTCTCGTAAGCAAAGCTCTGACAGGGTGAAGAAGGCATGTTTTTTTCCTCTCGCAAGCCAAGCTCCTACAAGGTGAAGAAGGCTAATTTTTCCTCTCGCAAGCAAAGCTCTGACAGGGTGAAGAAGAAAGCTCTGACAGGGTGAAGAAGGCTATTTTTTTCCTCTCGCAAGCAAATTTCTGACAGGGTGAAGAAGAAAGTTCTGACATGGTGAAGAAGGCATGTTTTTTTCCTCTCGTAAGCAAAGCTCTGACAGGGTGAAGAAGAAAGCTCTGACAGGGTGAAGAAGGCCATTTTTTTCCTCTCGCAAGCAAAGCTCTGACAGGGTGAAGAAGAAAGTTCTGACATGGTGATGAAGGCATGTTTTTTTCCTCTCGCAAGCCAAGCTCCTACAAGGTGAAGAAGGCTAATTTTTTCCTCTCGCAAGCAAAGCTCTGACAGGGTGAAGAAGGCTATTTTTTTCCTCTCGCAAGCAAATCTCTGACAGGGTGAAGAAGAAAGTTCTGACATGGTGAAGAAGGCATGTTTTTTTCCTCTCGTAAGCAAAGCTCTGACAGGGTGAAGAAGAAAGCTCTGACAGGGTGAAGAAGGCTATTTTTTTCCTCTCGCAAGCAAAGCTCTGACAGGGTGAAGAAGAAAGTTCTGACATGGTGATGAAGGCATGTTTTTTTCCTCTCGTAAGCAAAGCTCTGACAGGCTGAAGAAGCCTATTTTTTTCCTCTCGCAAGCAAAGTTCTGACAGGATGAAGAAGGCATAGGTATTTTTTTCCTCTCGTAAGCAAAGCTCTGACAGAGTGAAGAAGAAAGCACTGAAAGGGTGAGGAAGGCATATTTTTTTCCTCTCGCTAGCAATGCTCTGGCAGGAAGAAGATCTTATTTTTTCCCCTCGATTGCAAAGCTCTGCCTGGATGAAGATGGCTATTTTTTTTCTCTCTTTCTCACAAGCAATGCTATGACAGAAGAAGAAAATTTTTTTCCTCAAGCAAGAAGACATCACAAGTGGGATGATTTTTTTCCTCTCGCGAAAAAAGCTCGCATGCTCCTAGTCTACCATCGTGACGTCACTATGGAAATTCGGTGTGAAAGATAAGAGTTCGCGAGATTAAACGTAAGGACTTGGTAAGTGGCAGTTGAAAGTAAGTGCTCTCATTAGATAAGCATTTCTCCTTCCATTCAGTACTCCATTGTCTGAAAGCGGAACTGTTAAGTTAGTGTTAAGCCTCCGCCCCCAACAATTCCGTCTGAACCCATCTCCAAATAAAAAGGATGAACCCTTTAGGCTAAAAAAAGGAAAACGAAATACAGCGAAGGGGAAAAAAAAAAGATAGGAACGAATTTACATGAAGACGGATTTCCTAAATCTGGGTTTATTTAATTTTAGCATTATTACAGAGAAAAAAAAGTTTTTACCTGAACGTCTTTAAAAACTCCTGGATCAAGATGTACGAGGTTATTGTAGCTCAAGTCTAAAAATCGTAACTTTCCGAGCATCAAGAAAAGTCGTGGGGAAAGCTCTTTCAGAAGGTTATTTGACAACGTCAGCTTCCTCAGCTCGGGAAGATGATGAAAGGTGCCGGAGCCCATTGTTTCGATCTTATTGTAATCAAGATGCAAATCAAGCAAATTAGCGAGGCCTCGGAAATTATAGTCCAACACCTGCGAAACATAAATAATCGCCTGAGTAAATAACAAGTGCCTCCTGACCACATTTTAATTAACGATAATTATTTCAAATTGCAAATTGAACGTCATAAAACGTCTCGGCATAATTTCGACATAAGAAGGATTTCTAGCTATTTATTTATTAGGTGTACAAAATGAAACTCGGCTAAAATCTACATAATTCAAATTTTCCCTGTGGCTGAGTTTCATTTTGTACACCTAATAAATAAAAATTGTAGGAAATTTAATTCTCTATAAATTTGTACTTAATTATTTTTTTCTAGGATGCACCATTTTCGGAAAATAATTTTTTTTTAAATAAATTTATCTTGAAAACACAGCATCCTAGAGAAAAAATGAATAGAATAAAAATCAAAGAGAATCAAATTTCCAACAGATTTTATTTAGTGCATTTTTTCGATATCTGTAACGGTTTACAATTTACAAGCCTTTAAAAATTAACCTTCTTAATGGTTATACTTCAATAACCTTCTTACACGGAGAAGGTCAACTTTTGATGGACTTTAACGCCTAAAGTGTTCAAAATTTTGAAAAAATGAACTATGTACTAGGTGTACAAAATGAAACTCGGCTAAAGTCTACAAAATTCAAATTTACCCTGTGGCTGAGTTTCATTTTGTACACCTAATAAACAAAAATTGTAGGAAATTTAATTCTCTATTTTGTACTTAATTATTTTTTCTAGGATGCACCATTTTCGGAAAATAATTTTTTTTTAAATAAATTTATCTTGAAAACAGAGCGTCCTAGAGAAAAAATGAATAAAATGAAAATTAAAGAGAATTAAATTTCCAACAGATTTTATTTAGTGCATTTTTTCGATATCTGTAACGGTTTACGATTTACAAGCCTTTAAAAATTTACCTTCTAAATGGTTATACTTCAAAAACCTTCTTACACGGAGAAGGTCAACTTTTGATGGACTTTAACGCCTAAAGTGTTTAACATTTTGAAAAAATGAACTACTAGGTGTACAAAATGAAACTCGGCTAAAATCTACAAAATTTAAATTTACCCTGTGGCTGAGTTTCATTTTGTACCCCTAATAAACAAAAATTGTAGGAAATTTAATTCTCTATTTTGTACCTAATTATTTTTTTCTAGGATGCACCATTTTCGGAAAATTTTTTTTTTAAATAAATTTATCTTGAAAACAGTGCGTCCTAGAGAAAAAATGAATAGAATAAAATTAAAGAGAATTAAATTTCCAACAGATTTTATTTTGTGCATTTTTTCGATATCTGTAACGGTTTACAATTTACAAGCATTAGAAATTAACCTTCTTAATGGTTATACTTCAATAACCTTCTTACACGGAGAAGGTCAACTTTTGATGGACTTTAACGCCTAAAGTGTTTAAAATTTTGAAAAAATGAACTACTAGGTGTACAAAATGAAACTCGGCTAAAATCTACAAAATTTAAATTTACCCTGTGGCTGAGTTTCATTTTGTACACCTAATAAATAAAAATTGTAGGAAATTTAATTCTCTATAAATTTGTACTTAATTATTGTTTTCTAGGATGCACCATTTTCGGAAAATAATTTTTTTTTTAAATAAATTTATCTTGAAAACAGTGCGTCCTAGAGAAAAAATGAATAGAATAAAAATTAAAGATAATTAAATTTCCAACAGATTTTATTTAGTGCATTTTTTCGATATCTGTAACGGTTTACGATTTACAAGCCTTTAAAAATTAACCTTCTAAATGGTTATACTTCAATAACCTTCTTACACGGAGAAGGTCAACTTTTGATGGACTTTAACGCCTAAAATGTTTAAAATTTTGATAAAATGAACTACTAGGTGTACAATATGAAACTCGGCTAAAATCTACAAAATTCAAATTTACCCTCTGGCTGAGTTTCACTTTGTACACCTAATAAATAAAAATTGTAGGAAATTTAATTCTCTATAAATTTGTACTTAATTATTTTTTCTAGGATGCACCATTTTCGGAAAATAATTTTTTTAAAAAATAAACTTATCTTGAAAACAGTGCGTCCTAGAGAAAAAATGAATAGAATAAAAATTAAAGATAATTAAATTTCCAACAGATTTTATTTAGTGCATTTTTTCAATATGTGTACCGGTTTACGATTTACAAGCCTTTAAAAATTAACCTTCTAAACGGTTATACTTCAATAACCTTCTTACACGGAGAAGGTCAACTTTTGATGGACTTTGACGCCTAAAATGTTTAAAATTTTGAAAACATGAACTACTAGGTGTACAAAATGAAACTCGGCTAAAATCTACAAAATTGAAATTTACCCTGTGGCTTTTGTACACCTAATAATTACCTGAGAAATGTTGTTGTGAGTTAGGTTGAGATGTTTGAGGGTTGGTACACCCCAAAAAGTATGTTTTCCGATGGCTGGGAGGTTCGAGTAGGTCACATGAAGTGATTCGAGACGTAAGAAGTCATGAAAAAACGGTCCGATCGTCAGACTGTTTTCGTTCTCTTCTGGAGCTGTTATTGTGATAACCTAAAAGGAAAATGACAAAAATGATATAAAAGGGATAGAGAAAAGTCAAAACATCGACGATTGGTAAACTTACTTCTGTCTGTGTGTCTATTTCTTTGATAGGAATCGGCCCAGTCATCCCTCCTTTGGCGCAAACAGCCTGCCTCCTCCCGTGGGAGTCCAAACCGCATTTACAATCTTTCGGACAGAGGGACAACGAGTCCCCAAGCATCAAACATAACATCATCAGTTTTATCCCCATTCTGAAAAAAAGAAAAGGTTAAAAAGATCGTTAAATAGGATAAAACAGATGAGACAGAGAATGCAGATGAATCTCACAAAAGCCTATTTGAATCGGCCGCTATGGGGGTAATCCAATAAGACGGGAGAGTGTGATCAATGGTACGGTATTAACTCAGTTACTGAGTCAGTGGAATGCTAACAATTTATGCAAATGTCGGTAACAAGATTGTCGAAGCTATCCCCTTGATCCTGGGATTGGAGGGACGCGCCTGGGCGCGTGATTGGAGGAGTTGGAAGACTAATTGAGTCAGGCATTAGCTCATGACATCCGCCGAAGGGTCACTCAATCCAGGCGAATAAACAAAAATCGATAATTTTTTTGGAGGACAATATTTTACTGATGATAACCAATATTTTAATATTTTATTTTAGCTTACCGAGGAAAATTCCTGAAATTATTGTAACAATGTCCCCATTTTTGAAAAATTGAAAATAATTAAAAAAAAAACTACCTTAAGTCCTGTTAATTATGGGGTTACTTTGCCAAAAAGTCAAGGGATTTTACCAAAACTTTTGTTGTAAACATGAGGTTTCTCCGTCAAAAAAATTGGAAAAAAAACTACCGTAAATTCTGTAAAATTAGGGTTTCTTTAAGTAAAACCGAAGGAAAACTAACGAAAATGCTCTAAAAATGGGGTTTTTTGTTCTAAAAACCGAGGTGATTTCCTAAAATCCCATACAAAAATGAGATTTCCAGGGCTAAAAAGCCAGGAAAATACCCTTAAAGCTTGTAAAAATGGGGTTACTTTGCCAAAAAGGCAAGGGATCCTACCAAAACTTATGTAAACATGAGGTTTCTCAGTAAAAAAAAAAAAAATTTAAAAAAAAATCCCTAAAATCCTTGAAAAACAGGGTAAGGTACTTAGTCAAAAAATGAGATTATACCATGAGATTAAACCAAAACTTTTGTAAACATAGGACGTTTTCTCCAAAAAAAAAAAAGAAGAAAAAAAAAAAAAAAAACTTCCTTAAGTTCTGTAATATAAGCTTACTTTGTCAAAAAGCCAAGGGATTCAACCAAACTATTGTAAACATGAGATTTCCCCGTCAAAAAAAGAAGAAAGAAAATAGAAAAAACTACCGTAAATCCTGTAAAATTAGGGTTTCTTAAAGTATAACCCAAGGTAATCTAACAAAATGCTCTAAAAATGGGGTTTCTTAGTCAAAGTGCCAAAGAAAACTAACGTAAATTCCGTAAAAATGTGGTTTCTCAGTTTAAATGCAAGTTAAACTACCTAAAAATCCTGTAAAGTTAGGGTCAAAAATGAGATTTCATGGTCAAAAAACCGAATAAACTAACGAGAATCCTATAAATTTGGTGCTTATAGGTTTAAAAACCTTGGCAAACTAGCAAAAATCCAGTAAAAATGGGGTTTCTTGAACTAAAAAACGAGGAAAACTCCCTAAAATTCTGTACAAAAGGGTTAATTTGTCAAAAAGCAAAGTGATCCTACAGAAACTTTTGTAAACATGAGGATTCTCCGTTAAAAAACTGAAAAAAAAAATACTACCGTAAATCCTGTATTTGGATTTCTTAAACTAAAACTAACAAAATGCTCAAAAAACCGAAGAAAACCACCAAAACTCCTGTTAAAATGGGATTTCTCGGTTCAAAAACCAAGACAAACTACCTACAATCCGGTAAAAAAAAGGTCGTTACGGGTGGAAGTTAGAAATTTCTCCCTACTAAAATGATAATTAATCTTTTAAAAAAATGATGATTTTTTTTTACACCAAAAATTCGTAAAAACATAAGGAGTAATTGATGATAATTTGGTTAAAATAGGACCAACGGTTCGGCCGCAGCGAATTTTTTTAAATATCAAACAGACATATCTCCTCCATTTTTTTCGAAATTCAAAAATCTCCCTCGTTTCATTCATTTTTACCGGTTAAAGAAATCTTTTTGAAAATTGGGTGAAAATCGGTAGTCAACTGTGGCCGTAAAGTGTTCCGGAAAAAATGCTACGGCCGGCCGGCATTACACACAAAGTTGAGATTGGTAAAGATTACCCCTCCGGGGTCTAGAAAACCCGACGTGGAGGGTAAAACAATAACTTATTTAATGAAGAAACAATCTTCCTTGAAATTTGATGAATTTTTCTTACACAGCCACCATTATAGAGATAAATAATTCCGTTTAAAATCCCAAAAGCGAAAAAAAATTTCCTAGAACCCTTTAGTCATCATGGCCCCCATGACCAAAAAAAAAAAAAAAAAAAAAAAAAAAAATGTTTGAAGGGATTTTAGGCCTTTTTCCATCCACCTACAAAATGTAACCTTTTTTCAGTCCTCTGACCAACAAACGCTCATTTTTTAGAGTGACCAAATTTAGGCTTTTCTAAGAAAAATAATAATCCCTACCTTTCATCATCAATAAAATTGAATTATGAATTCTTTTTGTTTATAATTTGGAAAAGTAGAGGGTTAAGAGTGTAAAAAATAATTCAGGTTTTAAGGCTTTGTCAGAAAGTTGTTGGTAAAAGAACAAAAGGAATTTACAGCGGTTGAAATTAACCGCTTCCGATCGGATAACACAAGGGGAAAAGGGTAGTAAAGTGTGGAGAAAAAGAAAACCACTCAAACATTTTCGTTTATAAAAAAATAAAACTTCAAAAAACCCCTAAATTATCTTTTTTAATGTATTACACAAAGAAGTTAATGAAAATGTAGAAAACAAGTCGAGAAACAAGAATATAAGGGAGAGGATAAAAAAATCTTTTGAATCGCTTTTCTATGCTAATGTCGCGTCGTTAACGCAGATGGGCCGGAGTTGAGCCCCGGGCAAGGGGAACATTACCATCACAACACTTAGAGACAGATATATCACCTAGCGATACATATTTTCGATCAGTTAAAACACGTTTGGGTTTTTAAAAAAAATCTTTTTTTCACCCTCGAACTCCATAAAAAACATTATGTATGCTCGTTTCGGTAAAAGGTGTCACCGAATCTACTTAAGTTCGTATTATCGCCCGTAAAACAGTTAACGGCCGCAAGTATAACGCGTTAAATCCACTAAACGATGTCTTTTAGGTATTTTAATAATGATCATATTCTGAAGGGTTCATTAAGTTTTGGTTTTAATGAGTTAGATATGGGGGTCCCCGTTTTTTGTCTTATAAAAACCGAAATGTTTTCCAGATTTTAGTATTGACTAGAAAATCCAATTTTAAAGGATTTTATGGAGTTTCTTGGCTTTTAGACAATGTAACCCAATTTTCACACGATTTTACTCCTTGGTTGTTAGTTCAAGAAACCCCATTTTTACAGGATCTTTGGTAGGTAGTTTTTCTTTTTCAATTTTTTTGATAGAGATAGCTCATGTTTACAAAAGTTTTGGTAGAATCCCTTGGCTCTTTGACAAATTAACCTATTTTATAGGATTTTAGGGAATTTTTCTCGGTTTTTAGTTCAAGAATTTATTTCAGTTTTTATATTTTATTATTTATTTAGTTCAGGAATTTTATATTCCTTCTCTGTCATTCACCTGCCCTCTCTTGATTAAATTCGGAACCATAATTTTTATACTTTTTTTTTTTCCTTTTATCGTAATATGTCCTAGACTGGAAGCAAATATTATGTAGGTCGATTTCTCATTTTATTGAAATACGCCTCTTATTTGAATAATAAAATCTTATACCATTATTTTATTATTTGCAATATTCTTAAGTCGCCCCTTATATTTTGTCTGAAAATATAAAGAAACGTAGTTCCAAAGGCAATGTTTGACTTTTTTTATCTTATCCCATCATAAGTCACCTAACCGGAAATACAGTTAACATTCTTCGGAGGAAAAATCGCAGTCAGAAATCCGAAGGTATATTTTCTGCCAGAAAAAAAAAAAGTTGTTTTGCCTTATTCGGGAGAAAAACAAAAAAAAACATCATCTTGTCATAGATACCGGAATACATTATTCAAATACACAATACGTATGGTATTTTCGGATAAAAATTCACAGCGGAAAAAGCATATTCAGGTTAAAAAAACTGAATTTGCATTTTTATTGTTTTCATCTTTAATTTTCAGTTTTAATTATTTTTTTAATAGTTTAAAAGAATTTATAGCTTCTTTTATCTTTCAATATGCAAAATAGTAAAAATATTGTTATAAAGTTTTTTTTTAAAGTAATTGAAACTCTTAGAAATAAAATTTTATAATCTAAAATTAGGATGGGAATTCATTATAATTTTGATTAGTTTTCCAAGTGATGCGGGCGTTGTAACCTGCCAGTCTCAGCGGCAAAGCGGGTCTGTGATTTACGCCGTTTTAAAAGATGTGAAACGTGTGGAAGATTTATTGTTTTAGGGCATGTTTATTATTTTAATGGAATAGTGTTCTTGAAAAGTTTTCTCTAATGTTTTAATTGACAAGTGAGAAATTCGGAGATACGTAGGGACTTTTTGAAAGTATTAGTGATGAAAATAATAGATCCTTAAGGGAAATCTTCGCTTTTTCTTCATTATTTTGAAGTTTCTTTTGTATACTTTATATTCTGAAAGTGATTTGCAAGAAAAAGAAATAAATAAAAGGCCATTAGAGAAAAGGAAAAGGAGTAAAGAAGGAATCAGGAGGAGGGTCGAAGGGATTTCGCCCCGAACTAATATTTCACCGTGCGAGTTAAGCCCCCGTGGAATGTGCGAAAGGGTTTGTTAGAAATCGAGGATTAAACTCCGAGTCCTAAACCTGGGAAGGAAATGTATTACGAGCGTAAATCTCGGAGGCACGAGGACAAATTAACTGTTTTGTAAGAAAAGGAATTAAGAGGGTGGAAAGTGTGGGGGAGGCGATGGAGATTACGCCCTAGGGTTGAAAACTTACCCCCGCGTGCTTCGAAACAAGTTTACTCGCGGGTTTGTTTATCCTCCGCTTGTTTTGTCCACGCTTTCTCGAGACACTACTCGACCCAATTCCAAACTCATGCACTAAAAACATCCAAAATCCCTCCCCAAAAATTATTTTTTAATCGCGAAGTGAGTACAAAAAATTAAATTTAAGAATACATACATAAGGAAGAAGATGAAGAAGAAGAAAAAGGAAGCCTTTAAACTTGGAGAGCTTCCAACGAAAACTTCCTCTAAGAGACGTAACAATATAGAAGGGGCAAGTGTTGAGGGGGAAGTATAAAGGAGGGAGAAGTATAAAAAAGGGGAAAGTATAAAGTAGGGGGAAGTATAAGTGAGGGGAAGTATAACGGAAGGGGTACAAAAGAAGTGGGAAAAGTACAAAGGAGGGAAGTATAAAGGAGGTGAAGGATGACGGAGGGAGTATAAAGGAGGGGAACGTATACAGCTGGGTAAGTACAACGGAGGGGGAAGTATAAAGCAGGGTAAGTATAACGGAGGTGGAAGTATAAAGCAGGAGGAAGTATAGAGCTGGAGGAAACATAAAGCAGGGGATGTATGGCGGAGGGAGAATTATAAAGCAGGGAAAGTATGGCGGAGGGGGAAGTATAAAGGAAGGGGAAGTTCAAGGATGGGGAAATATAAGGAGGGAGAAGTATAAAGGAGAGGGAAGTTAAAGGAGGGAGAAGTATTAAGGAGAGGGAAGTTCAAGGAGGGGAAGTATAGGGGAGGGGAAGTTCAAGGAGTCTTTTAAGCTTGAGGAGTCTTTTAACTCTATTAGTCAGTAAAGTTTTCAAGTATAAGGGAGGTGTTTTTTTTTCTCAATTTTTTAATCATTTGCTGTTTTATTTATTTTTTTCAAAATTTTTTTCTAGTATTATGGTAGAAATATTGGGATTTTTGCCCAAAGAAGGTCCCAACAAACGAGGTAAACACCCTAAAATCCCGAAAAAATGAAGTTTGAGTATTAAAAGTGGAAAGAAAAAGATAGAATAAATGGCGATAAAGAAGGGAGTCGAAAAATAATCCGGAAAAGAGAATGTGGGACTTTTTAAATTTATCCTGGCTCAAAAAAAAATTTGAATTTTTAGGCCTGGAGTTTTGTAATTTCTCTTTTTTTGTCAATTTATTTATTTTTTTATGTCCCATTATTTCTACTTCGATACAAAATTCCCCCACCTCTTTTATACTTCCCCCTCCGTTATACTTCCCCTCCTTTGTACTTCCCCTCCGTTATACTTCCCCTCCCTTATTATTCCCCCTCCTTTATACGTCCCCCTCCTATACTAGGTTGTTACAAAGTCCTTGTGCATATCAAGTTGTTTACATTGAGGTCTCTAATTTAAAAATTAATTTTGTGAACAAGGAATTCTGTAACATCCTATTATACTTCCCCTCCCTACTACTTCCTCCTCCGTTACACGTCCCCCGTTATACCTACCCTCCATTATACTACCTCTTCCGTCATACTTCCCCTCCTTTTTACTTCCCCCTTTTATTTTTTTACTTTACTTTAATTAAGTTTTCGTTGGAAGCTCTTTAAACAGGTACCCTTTTATTTCTTTATCAAAATCAGAAATAAGCAATAATTTCAAACTTTCACATCGTTCCTTCGTCCCCACTGAGTATATGAGGCAAAGGTGACATTTTAGGGGAAAAAAAACGAACTTTTTATAACCCCATTTCTAAAAAACCCTAATTTTACCTTCAATAATTTGATTTTCGGGGTTTCCCAGCGAAAAATCACCCTTTAACGCCATTTAGGGTATTTTTGGACGTTTTACTCGATTTATTAACAACAAAAAAAAACCTTCGTTTTAAGGAATTTTTGAGTATTTTTTCTTGTTTTTGAAATATTTTGGAGAAGTACGAAATAGGCTGATTTAACGTATCGGAATTTGAACAAAAGATTTTTTTTTAAGTTGCCTTTTCTCTGAGAAAGTGCACTCAAGTCCCACCCTCTCTCTGATTGGTAAAGAAAGAAACTTTTCATCCTTTTGACAATTTCCACCTTGATCTTACGGACGACTTGTCTTCTATTATCATATTTTGAGTCCATGGCAATCCACGAAGATTTTCAAAAAGAAAGTGGGAAAAAAATGTTTCTTTTGAGACCAAAATTACATAAGAGTTTTGCGGGTTTGCAATTTTAAAGATTAGGAATTGAAATAGCCGAACTTCTTAATGTTTACTTATAAGATCATTAACAAGGAATCTATTTAAGTTTGTGTCTTACTAACTTTGATAACTAATTAAAAGTCTGTTAACGATTAGGGAGTTCAATGACGTTTTGAAGTTTGTTAAAATCTGAGGGGGTCGTTGAGGTGCGAATATGCAGATTAGCCTCTTTCACGAGCGGCTAAATAAATATTTACCCTCGAAAATAAATAACGAGGAGGGAACTTCCCGCGACGCATTGTACTAAATTATATTACGAGACCCGGGACAATTTGCGAAACAATGCAGGCCTGCTAATTGCCGTCGAAATTCTAAGTTGAGCGCTTTTCAACAAGTCGACCGCAGGGCGTATGCGGTCATTTAGGTCCCCCGCCGACTCCTCCCAAATAAACCGCTAACATTTAATAATTTCAATCGTTTAAAAAAACTGTTTTTTATTTAAAATGTCGGAGGAAATAGGGAAGCCATCAAAAACGTATTAATGTCAGAAACACCTTATTACGAATACGTACCTACTATAAAAAAAGTGAACGATAAAAAGTTTAATTTCCTCCTAAAATCAAGGCCCAATATGATTTATCGCATTACTTTTCTACGTACTAAAAAGATCTTTCACATTCAAACATATTTATGATCCTCAGGAGAACATTAGCATTTTAATTTCCTTGTAAACGTACGTGCATTATCAGGGGCCTATAAAATACCCTAAGGGTGCAAAAAAGATAACCTGAGAATCCCTGGAGGAAACCTTTGCTTTCTTATCATGACTTTTCAACTTTCATGTCATAATTTCATTAAGAACACTCTCAGTTTTAATACTTCTATCAGTTTTTCACCATTTTCTAACCAAAAAACGCCATTTTCCCCAACTTTTGGTCATTTCCTTCAGTTTTTAAACAGAATGATGCAACTAAGTCGGAAAAAGTAGGCCTAATTTAATTTAATAATAAACTTAAGAATATTTGATCCGTTGATTTGGGCGATTTTTACACTTGTTTGCTAATATTTTCGAAAACTATGAAGTTTAGCGCAAAAAGTAATAACTGTAAAAATTTTAAAATTTAAAATCAAATAAAAAGTGCTTAGTACATAATCTTGTTCAAAAAATCGGTTTCGGAGTTACGAGCCATCAAAAAAATTTCCTTTCCTTCATTTTTGACAAATCACTAAATAACTCAAAAAACACTCGCCCTAGCGAGATAAAGACTAAGTACAAAATGATTTAAAATAAAATTTTCTATAGAAAGCTATATACCTATACATTTTTTTATAGAACGGGCGGTTTAGGAGATATGCCTAAAATCATGCGTAATTTTTAGATTTTTAAGAAATTATCTTCTTTTTGCTGAAGCTGTTAATTGCAATTACGATTTTACGATTTTTTATTATTTGATTAATTGCATTGTGGGAAATTTTACTGGTATTAAGATCTCCCCAAACAAAAAAAAAAGGCTAATGAAGTTGAGTAAAATATACATTTTTTCCCTAAGATAAAATGCTTAATATGAAATTGAGTATGAAATTTTATTTTCCGCTTTTTATTGCTGCTTTTATGTTTTATATCCGGTGTCCCGAGGTCGAAAAATTTAGGAGGGAGTCTAAAAACGGTGTTGAGTGCTCCTCGCGAGGCAGTAGCTCAAAAACTCCCCACAAACAACCCAGTACCACTTAAAGCATTTTATTATATCTTTTTTTACCCTTTTCTTTTGGGGTTTCTTTGATGTATTTTTCATGGGAAAAGTTCCTGCATAGTATAAAGAATGAAGGAGACTTGGTTTATATTTTGTGTAAGCTTTTAACGCGAACTATTCGAACGTCTCGGGGAAAAAAAAAAGTGTTGAGAAAGTACTTTTTTTACTTCAGGATCCTAACTTCCTAATCGTTCTGTCATTTAATTTTCATGATGGATCAACAAATTTTACACAGAAAAAAATTACTTTTTATTTTTTAACTTCCTTAAAGAAGTTATTGTGATACCCTCCACGTTTTAGGAGAAGGGTCTTCCAGACCCCGGAGGGTCAAATAAAATCTTGAGCTTTACCGATCTCAACTTTGTCTGTGGTACCGGCCGGCAGTCCGAACCATTTTTTTCCGGAACACTTTACGGCCACAGTTTGCAACCGATTTTCATCAAATTTTCACCAATTTCTCCTTATATTTTTAAAGAATTTTCGGTGTAAAAAAATTGATCATTTTTTTGTGAACAGGGATTTTTTTTTGTAAAACAAGAATTTGTAATTTGTAATTTTATTTTTGTAAATATAAGAACTTTTTCATTCATTCATTCATTCATTCCAAATTGATCATTATTTACATTAATTATCATTTTAGTAGGGATAAATTTCATACTTCCACCCTTTACGAGAGAGACCTCCCTTTGGCAAAAATCCCATTATTTTTACCTTAATACTAAAAAATTTTTCGAAACAAAAAAACTTAGAAAATTTTTCGGAAAAAAAACTTACCCCTCCGTTGTACTTCCCCTCCCATATACACCCCTCCCTTATACTTCCCCCTCCTATAGTGTTACTTCTCTTTAAGGAAGTTCCCGTTGGGGCCAGCTGCAGACTAGTACTTTTTTTTTTAATTTTAAGCCAAAAGAAGTTTTTTAGGAAACTAGAAGAACTAATCAAATTAAGAAAGTGCTAGCTCTTAAAACGTTTTGATTGTTGCATTTAATTTTGATGAGTCTTCAGTGTATTTAATTAACCTTCTTCTCGACGTCTTAAATTGTTGAAATTCCTCAGTATACTTTTACGATAGGGGTTTATTTCGGTTCAAATATCGTAGCTTTTTATTAAACCAATATCGGTTTACATGGCTCTCGGCTATTGTGGCCTCACGCTGAATTATGTCCGGGGGGCCCTACAATGGCTGAAAGAGGGATTCAATAACCCCCTCTTTATAAAATAGAAAAGGAAATTTCCCTCAAAACGATTTCAATCGATAATTTTTAATCGGTGCGGTCTTGCCCATTTTAAAATATGTTCGGAGGATTTATGAAACCCCCTTTACGCCCCTACATGAGCTTTTACGGTTTCATTACTGGGCCAGATAAATCTCAAACTTTATTAGAGTTGGATAATAAATTCCTTTGCGAAAGGTGAGTTCCTGATGATTTATAAGTTTGCTCATAATACGTGAGGATTAAAAAAACAAGGATTGAGAAGGGATTTTTAAGCTTCTTGCTGGAGATTAATGGCCAAAAATCACGCTATAAAAGGTATTTTTTAGGGGAGAAAAACTGAGAACATACGAAAATTTGTAATGTCTTTTTAACTTCCTTAAAGACGTTATTGTTTTACCCTCCGTGTCGGGTTTTTGGGAAGGGTCACATCGATTATAGAGATCTCTTGGAAATAAATCCTTTATGGTCGAGTAGCTAAAGCCGATGGATTTTGTGACATTTCACTATGTTGGATGATATCATGGTTTTTGCATATATCTGAAGATATCTCGAGAACGGATCGTCCGATTTCCATTTTACTAGTCTTTTTGGAAAGCTTATTGAGTGGACCACAAATTCGGACTTAACAACATCAGAAGATCTTCAACGGTAATCCCTGAGTCTCAGAAATGCAAGAGTTCGCCCTAGGATGGCACCGGAAGGTACCAAAAGGACTTGGTGGGGATGAGAGAACCCCTATTACAGACCGAAGGCTGGGGAGGACGGGAGTTAGAGAAAGACCCGGAGAATTCTGTGCGGCTGATATAGGTTTTCTTTCGATCCTTTAATAAACGGTCTTGACGTTGCCATCAATACCGATCTCAACAATGTCTGTGGTTCCGGCCGGCCGTAGCATTTTTTCCGGAACATTTTATGACCACAGTTTTCAACCGATTTTCACACAATTTTCGTTGGTGTTTTTGTTTACAAATATTAAAATGCTAGAAATTATACTTCTCCTCCTTTATATTTCTCCCTCCTTTATACTTCTCCTCCGTTATACTTCCACCTCCCTAATACTTCCCCTCCGTTCTACTTCCCCCTACATAATACTTCCCCTCCGTTATATTCCCCATCCTTAATACTTCCCCCTACCTAATACTTCCCCTCCGTTATACTTCCCCCTCCCAAATACTCCCCCATCCCTAATACTTCCCTTCCGTTATACACCCCCATCCCTAATACTTCCCTTCCGTTATACTCCCCCATCCCTAATACTTCCCTTCCGTTATACTCCCCCATCCCTAATGATTCCCTTCCGTAAAACTCCCCCATCCCTAATACTTCCCTTCCGTTATACTCCCCCATCCCTAATACTCACCCTCCCTAATACTCCCCAACCCTAATACTTCCCCACCGTTATACTCCCCCATCCCTGATGATTCCCCCAACCAAATACTTCCGCTCCGTTATACTTCCCTCTACCTAATACTTCCCCTCCGTTATACCCCCCCCTATACTTCCCCCTACCTAACACTTCCCCTCCGTTATCCCCCCCCCTTATACTTCCCCCTACCTAATACTTCCCCTCCGTTATACCCCCCCCCTATACTTCCCCCTACCTATTACTTCCCCTCCGTTATACTTCCCCCACCTAATACTTCCCCTCCGTTATACCCCCCCCCATACTTCCCCCTACCTAATACTTCCCCTTCGTTATCCCCCCCCCTTATACTTCCCCCTACCTAATACTTCCCCTCCGTTATACTCCCCCATCCATAATACTTCCCCCTCCCTAATACTTCCCCTCCGTTATACTTCCCCCTCCCTAATACTCCCCCATCCCTAATACTTCCCTTCCGTTATACTCCCCCATCCCTAATACTTCCCTTCCGTTATACTCCCCCATCCCTAATGATTCCCTTCCGTAAAACTCCCCCATCCCTAATACTTCCCTTCCGTTATACTCCCCCATCCCTAATACTTCCCTTCCGTTATACTCCCCCATCCCTAATACTCACCCTCCCTAATACTCCCCCATCCCTAATACTTCCCCACCGTTATACTCCCCCATCCCTGATGATTCCCCCAACCAAATACTTCCGCTCCGTTATACTTCCCCCTACCTAATACTTCCCCTCCGTTATACCCCCCCCCTATACTTCCCCCTACCTAACACTTCCCCTCCGTAATCCCCCCCCCCCCCTTATACTTCCCCCTACCTAATACTTCCCCCCGTTATACCCCCCCCTATACTTCCCCCTACCTATTACTTCCCCTCCGTTATACTACCCCCTACCTAATACTTCCCCTCCGTTATACCCCCCCATACTTCCCCCTACCTAATACTTCCCCTCCGTTATACCCCCCCTAAACTTCCCCCTACCTATTACTTCCCCTCCGTTATACTTCCCCCTACCTAATACTTCCCTCCGTTATACCCCCCCATACTTCCCCCTACCTAATACTTCCCCTCCGTTATCCCCTCCTTATACTTCCCCTACCTATTACTTCCCCTCCGTTATACCCCCCCCCCTATACTTCCCCCTACCTATTACTTCCCCTCCGTTATACCCCCCCCCCCCCCTATACTTCCCCCTACCTATTACTTCCCCTCCGTTATACCCCCCCCTATACTTCCCCCTACCTATTACTTCCCCTCCGTTATACCCCCCTATACTTCCCCCTACCTATTACTTCCCCTCCGTTATACCCCCCTATACTTCCCCCTACCTAATACTTCCCCTCCGTTATACCCCCCCCATACTTCCCCCTACCTAATACTTCCCCTCCGTTATACCCCCCCCCTATACTTCCCCCTACCTATTACTTCCCCTCCGTTATACTTCCCCCTACCTAATACTTCCCCTCCGTTATACTCCCCCAACATAATACTTCCCCTCCGTTATACTCCCCCAACATAATACTTCCCCTCCGTTATACTCCCCCATCAATAATACTTCCCCCTCCCTAATACTTCCCCTCCGTTATACTTCCCCCTACCTAATACTTCCTCCCTGTTATACTTCCCCCTACCTAATACTTCCCCTCCGTTATACTCCCCCAACATAATACTTCCCCTCCGTTATACTCCCCATCCATAATACTTCCCCCTCCCTAATACTTCCCCTCCGTTATACCCCCCCCATACTTCCCCCTACCTAATACTTCCCCTCCGTTATACCCCCCCCCCTATACTTCCCCCTACCTATTACTTCCCCTCCGTTATACTTCCCCCTACCTAATACTTCCCCTCCGTTATACTCCCCCAACATAATACTTCCCCTCCGTTATACTCCCCCAACATAATACTTCCCCTCCGTTATACTCCCCCATCAATAATACTTCCCCCTCCCTAATACTTCCCCTCCGTTATACTTCCCCCTACCTAATACTTCCTCCCTGTTATACTTCCCCCTACCTAATACTTCCCCTCCGTTATACTCCCCCAACATAATACTTCCCCTCCGTTATACTCCCCCATCCATAATACTTCCCCCTCCCTAATACTTCCCCTCCGTTATACATCCCCCTACCTAATACTTCTTCTCTGTTATACTTCCCCCTACCTAGTAGGGTCATACCTACTTTCCTTTATATTGAATGAAATAATATTTTGATGTGGAGACCGAAAGAACGCAATTTTGATACAAATAGCTTTCCGTTTGAACATCATTCGCGTCTTGAGAATTCGTCCATCGGACAATCGTATTTTTAGATGGCCCCTCGTGTGGGGGGGGGGGGGGTGATGGAGCACCATATACAAGCGGTAAAATGGTCTGCCGGTGAGGAGGGTGAGTTTTATCCCTTCCAACGGCGTTTATCGCCATCCGCCCTGGGTCTCCACTCAAACGCTTTCCCACGCCTTAAATTTCTACCATATAGAAAATCGATATTCAAAAATTTTTCTGGACCTAGTAAACGCTGAATTAGAAAATATTGAATATGAGAAAAATATGTTAATGATGAAAAACGTAGATTTAAAAACCAAAAGGAGTGAAGAAAAAAATCGTGGTACTGCATTGAATAAATTTATCTTTGAGGAAAAAAAGGCGTCCCTCTCTTTGCGATGCAAATACCTAGATTTTTCTTGCTTATCTCAAGGAAAAAAACTCAGTTTTTCTTAAGCTTTGAAAAAAAAAATCTATTCGATAAGTTTGAATATCCAATGAAAAATTTAATTTTGAAATCACAAAAGAAAGAAAAAAAAAATTTTTAAAGTTTTCTTATTTTCGAGTTATGGTCTTCGGAGTTTCTGAACTGGACTTTGTGACTTATCAGGGTAATGGAAGCGGCTGGGATTCGCGGTTCACTGAGGAGTTTAGACTCAAACATTTTCTCCCTATTTCATCTCCATAATTATTTTCTTGCCAAAGGGCTTAAAAGTTGATTAAGATAATTTTCTACACTCCCAAAAATAATGTACAAATCAAAAACCTATGGGGAAATATTTTTACCTTAATGTAGATCAATCCTTTAACGTGGACATTGAAATTCACTCAGCATATCTAAAAATAAAGAAAAAAAAATTAGACAAAATGACCTTGGATTTTATTTTTTTTAAGGTTGACGTTCGAAAAGCGTGAAAATCCTGAACGATTTATATCGCTGTTATTTCTCGTGGTGAAAGTTTTCTCCTTACTCTCAACGTGAAAACTAAAGTTTTGTCAACCCCTTCCCGTTTCCCCCCGTGAAGGGGAATGAGGTTGAACGCGGTTTGAAATTTGCACATGTATTGCGGTAAGGGGTTTTAATGAGCTTAGTTGGGAAAATGTATGGGATGGAGTGGGTGAACAACTAAATGACGAATAATATGAAGCTCTACCGGAGGAAATCGCGCTTCGTCACAATAGGTATTCTAAGAATTTTGAAACTTATACTTTTTAAAATTTAATTAGTTTAATAAAAAAAACATCCAACGGTTTAAAGAAATAATTCAAGAACAAATAAGTTTTCCTCGCTCTATTATAGCAAATTTTGCCCTATTTTTTTTGGAAATTTCTCAATAGTTAGGACAATGAATACCATTTTTACAGTATTTTCGGGTGCTTTCTTCCCCGATTTCCCGATTTTTCGGCATTTTTAAGTTCATTGATGTTATTGTGATACCCTCCACGTCGGGTTTTTGGGGAAGGGCCTTGCAAACCCCAAAGGGTCAAATCACTTAATTTAAATTTGAAGGATAAAAACAGGAAGGAAGAAGAGATTACAAAAATTTGCCCCCGAGCAGGACTCGAACGGCGGAGATCAGTTCTGGAGATGCGGGTTCGAGTCCTGCTCGGGGGCAAAATTTTTGTAATCTCTTCTTCCTTCCTGTTTTTATCCTTCAAATTTAAATTAAGTGTAAACTTACGAGTGGTTGTTTACCCACCAAAAAATTTCCATTAGATGTAAGGGTCAAATCGCATATTGATCTTTACCGATCACTACTTTGTCTGTGGTGCCGGCCGGCCGTAGCATTTTTCTGGAACACTTCACGGCCACAGTTTTCAACCGATTTTCACCGAATTCTCATACAATCTCCCTTAGTCAGTGAACAAAAATGTAACAAGGGCGACTTTTGAATTTTGCACTTTACGGCCACAAGTTTCACCCGATTTGAACAAAATTTTCACATAATCTTCATCACTCAATGAAGAAGAAAGTAACGAGGGTGATTTTTAAATTTCGAAAAAATGGCGGGGATCTGTCTGTTTGAAATTTTAAAAACTGCGCTGCGGCCGAACCGTTGGTCCGATTTTCACCAAATTTTTACCAAATAGTGCTTATATTTTTGACAAATTTTTGGAGTAATAATAAAAAATTTGGTTTTTTGGTAGGCAGAAATTTGATAATTCCACCCTTTGCGAGAGAATCATCCCTTGGCCAGAAAGTGTTACTTTACGGCCAGAGTTTTCAACCGATTTTCACCAAATTTTAGTCGGTGAACAAGAAATGATGAAATGATGGTGAACATCAAAATGGCATGTAAAATGATACTTAAAAACATTTATACTTAAAAATACCATGATACTGAAAAAAAATTTGATGCAAATTTTGCAAAATTTATTGAAAATTTTGCAAATAAATAAATAAATAACTTATAAACTTTTTTGACGAAGAAAATTGAAAATTAATTCGGAAGAAAAAAAAAACTTAGACAATTGTTGTTGTTGGACAAAAAAAAAATAATAAAAAAAATTTTAAAAAAATTGTAAAACTAACTTAGAAAATTTTTTTGAAAAAAGAAAAAATTGTCTAAATGCTTGAAATTATTCTTCCCCTCCTTTTGTACTTCCCCGTCCCTATGCACTCCCTGATTTTCCCCTCCTTTATACATCGTCCCTCCTTAAACTTCCCCGTCCTTACACTTCCCCCTCCTATATTGTTCCTTCTCTTTAAGGATGGTTTGGTTGTAAGCTCTTCATTTACGTCCGTGATAGCTCAAAACCTCTATTTCGGAGGAGTCTTCAACTTTTTACCTATTTTCGGGGGTTTTCGGTTTTTTAGCGGAGATACTTTGTATTCTTAAAATTTTTGGTCATTTTTTCCTGATCTTTTGGCCTATGAACCTATGAATGAGGGTTTTCGGTAGTTCCCCTCTGTTTTTCGTCGGAGTAACCTTTTACTTTCCTGATTTTTAGTCGTTTTTCCCGTTATTTGAAGTTCCAAAAACCTACCTATAAAAAGGGATCCCTACGAGTTTTCCTTGGGCATTAGCCCTTTTTTACGAAATTCATAAACTATTTTGGTGAAAAAAAATCCTGCTTTTCTTTTTTTAGTTTTTGGCATTTTCTTAGCTCTTTAGACATTTGTACTTCCTATTAACGTCGTTTTTGGGCATTTCCTACCCATTCTGACGGAAAAAGATCACTTAATTTTTCATTATCCCAATAAGCCCCTTTTACTGGATTTTTGGGCGTTTTTCAGGTTTTTTTTTTTTTTTCTTCTTTTTTTTCCATTAGTAATGTTTTTTGGCCGACTTTTTTGCCTACCGGGCTTAGTTTATCTCCTTTGATATTTAAAAAAACAGAAGTTCTTTTGAAATATAAAAAATTTTGACCAAGAAAAACAGAAGATCTTCAAGATTTCTTTGAAATAAAATCAATTAGTTAATGGCTTAAGGTTCAAATCAAGCGATTACTCTAAGATAGATAAATAAAGTTACTTCTGTCTCAGGATATTAATTATTAATTACGCCTATAAATAAATAACCGAACTCGATCCCAGTCTCCGTTTTAGTTTACAACTTAAACTCGGGTCAATATTTCATCAGAATCTTGGTTTTAAGTCCATAAAATAATGATTATGTTAGATTAAGATTTTCTTGATATATTGATCACTGACCCACGGAGAAAGCTTTAAAAACTAAAGATTCTAGGATAAAAACATTTTTAATCCAAACAAAAACTTGAAAAAAAGTAAGAAAAAGGAAAAAAAAGAGTTTTAAACATAAAGCCGAGGTTTAAACCACTTTTCTTCGAATTAATAACTAATAAGTGGTGAAAGAAACCTTGAAAACCACTCCCGAAGAGTTATGACTCAAATTAAAATTCGAGAGAAGTTAGCCCGAGTTTAAAATTCCATTATAAATTCACTTACCTATTTATCATACAACTCAATCCTAGCAATAAAACGAGATTTTTTTTGCTGGAGGATTTCTCAAATCAAATAGAGGTTTTTTATTAAAAATTTTGAAATAATTCATTTCCGTTTTGTATTTTTCTTTATGTGTCTTCTTTGTGAAATGTTGCAGTGGAAACTTTTTGTTATAAAAATGTTCATGAGGATGGAACAAAGGTAAAATTTGTACTGAAAAGGCAGTTATGATCTAGATGCAAGAGAAGGCGTTCATCCCTTTGAGGAAACCACTTTTCATAACCTTTTTCCTCCAATGTTGCCCGTGGATGGAAGGGGTTAAACGTGCTTTCATGTCGTCTGAAAAGGCGTTGCCTGAGGTTGTTTTTGAAGCTGTCCCATTCAACGGCTCAATGTACACAACCCCCACGAAAATAATATTCAAAAATGAAAAAAAAAGAAAAGGTTTTTTTGGCTCCTCTAGGAATATTTTCTGCAGTCAGGAAAAGGCTAACTCCCCGGGGTTAAAATTTATGCCAGTATGCGCTCTACCTTTTCCAAACGGCCTCTCGAATTTACGACTCCCACCCCCTTCCAACTCCTAACAACCCACAGCATATATTCCGACCATAAGGAATGTATTTTTCGTCAATTTCTGTTATATTTTCGCAAACTTCAGCATTATTTTATCCCTTAAGAAAGGAAAAATAACCTAAAATTTCAGACAACTTTATTACGAAGAAAACAAAGTTTTAATTGAACAAAAAGACGTTAAGCCAATTAAAATGATAATTAATTTTATACTTGACGATAAGACAAATGTGTTTTAACTTTAATTTGTAAAAAAAAAAATTAGGTTATATGCCATCTTAAAAAGAGATTTTCAAGGTTTTATTAAGTTTTTGAGGCAATTTAAGAGTCCGTTTAGCCAATTAATGAGGTGGCGTACTTTCTTTTAAGTATTGATACAATTTTGCTTTAAAAATGTGGCATTTTTCTTTTTGATTGTGCTGCAATCTAGGAAAAACAATCAGAATTTAACTGAAAACCGTAGTTAACTACAAAGGTTTTTATTTTGCTCCCAATTTACAAAAAATTGACTGTATTTAGAAAAAATTTTTCTTACATTTTGGGCTTATCAAAAACTCATACATTCAAGTACAAACTTGTTTTATCTAAATTTTTCATTTTTATCATAAAAATTACGATTGTATATAAATAAAATAAATGCATCCTAAAGCCAAATCAAAAAGAAAAATTTTAAATTCCATCAGTTTTCCGATGAAATTGGAGCAAAACTTCGTATTAAGTAGTGCCGCAGACACGTATTTTGTAAACTAATATTTTTAATTGGCAACACTGTACGCTTAATTCTAAAATCTGCAGAAAAAACAAATTATTTAACAAAATTTTTTCCCGAGCTTAGAAGATGTTCGCGTTGAAGACACATTTTTTGCTGACCGAGCGAAGGCTCTTTAGTTTTCAACAAACTCTTAACAAAATTACATTCGCCAACTAAACTACTTCTCGGATCCAAGTGAGAGTAAAACTTTTCTCGGTTTCCTTAATCCAATCGGGCTTCACTTAAGGCGTCGTTAGATTTTCACGAGAGGGAACTTAAAAGAGCGATTCATACACAGCATCTTTTAATCATTTTTTTATTATCACAATTTATAAAAAATTAAACTAAAAAAACATATTTCCTTTTACGATAAAAAAAATTTTCAATTTAAAACTAAATTGAGCTCATAAACGCCTAACGAAAACGGAGAAAATTCTCAATTTCCATACATGAGAGAAAATAAAAGACTTTTTTTCTGCGATAATCGCATCTCACAAATCCTTTTTTCATTCCTGTATTTTTTTCCTCGGCGAGGGCAATCCTTTTTTCGTTCTCAGTCAAACACCATGAGACAGCGGCTTCTTCGTAATTTTCCTAATGCATCATCTTGGGTGGCTTTTTTTTTTTTCGCCCTCTTATTTTTTTAAAATTAATTACTTATTTCAATTGGAGTAGACAATTGGAGATAATTGTCACCCGTCCTTATACCACATGACAGTCATCAGCCGTCATGCCGTGATCAATTTACTTCTAAGAATATTTTTTATCCAATTAAAAAGTAATTAGATTGTATCTTAATCGCTTTAGTACTACAATGAAGTTAGTTTAAAATTAATTGAGTTAAGCAGGGGTTCCTAAATTGTAGCCAAGCCATACCAGGAGGTCTGCGGAAAAACTAAAAAAAAAAATGTCTGCACGCCGAGATAGCAAAATCGGAACAAAAAGTGTTAATTTCCCAATTTTAGTATTTTACGAGGACTCAGGATGTTTTTCAAGAAACCCCTATTTCTTACAGGTTTTCCGGGAGTTTTCCTCGATTTATTTGACAGAAAAAAATCAGAATTAAATGATATACGAGTGTATACGTGTCGACATAATGCATTCGAACATAAAATACCAAAAATCGCGATTTGCCGTTCACCAGAAAAAATTTGCTTCTCAACATAAAGAAAATAGTCGAAAACGTTCACCATAATGCATTTAAACCTAATACATCTCACTATAAAGAAGAGATTTAATACGTGTCGTTTCGACATAAAAGTCGTTTCAACATAACGCATTTGAACGGAAACTCTCATTTTAAAGAACTTGTCGTTTGGTCATAAAACTGCTTCTGTCGTTTGGGCATAATACACTTGACAGCTCATTATATTGCAAATCAACATATAGCATCTCACCATAAACCAGCCAAAGAGCAATCCTATTTTCGCCGCTTCAACGCGATTATGGCGAAACACTTAAAACTTTATAACTTGACAGCTCACTATATTGCAATTCAACATATAGCATCTCACCATAAACCAGCCAAAGAGCAAGCCAATTTTCGCCGCTTATAACGCGATTATGGCGAATCGACAAAAAATCTTATAACTTGACAGCTCACTATATTGCAATTAAACATATAGCATCTCGCCATAAACCAGCCAAAGAGCAATCCTATTTTCGCCGCTTCAACGCGATTATGGCGAAACACTTAATACATTATAACTTGACAGCTCACTATATTGCAATTCAACATATAGCATCTCACCATAAACCAGCCAAAGAGCAAGCCAATTTTTGCCGCTTATAACTGGATTATGGCGAATCGACAAAAAATCTTATAACTTGACAGCTCACTATATTGCAATTAAACATATAGCATCTCGCCATAAACCAGCCAAAGAGCAATCCTTTTTTCGCCGCTTCAACGCGATTATGGCGAAACACTTAATACTTTATAACTTGACAGCTCACTATATTGCAATTCAACATATAGCATCTCACCATAAACCAGCCAAAGAGCAAGCCAATTTTCGCCGCTTATAACGCGATTATGGCGAATCGACAAAAAATCTTATAACTTGACAGCTCACTATATTGCAATTCAACATATAGCATCTCACCATAAACCAGCCAAAGAGCAATCCTATTTTCGCCGCTTCAACGCGATTATGGCGAAACGACAAAAAACCTTATAACTTGACAGCTCACAACATTGCAATTAAACATATAGCATCTCACCATAAACCAGCCAAAGAGCAATCCTATTTTCGCCGCTTCAACGCGATTATGGCGAAACGACAAAACCTTATAACTTGACAGCTTAATTCAACATATAGCATCTCACCATAAACCAGCCAAAGAGCAATCCTATTTTCGCCGCTTCTACGCGATTATGGCGAAACGACAAAACCTTATAACTTGACAGCTTAATTCAACATATAGCATCTCACCATAAACCAGCCAAAGAGCAATCCTATTTTCGCCGCTTCTACGCGATTATGGCGAAACGACAAAACCTTAAAACTTGACAGCTTAATTCAACATATAGCATCTCACCATAAACCAGCCAAAGAGCAATCCTATTTTCGCCGCTTCAACGCGATTATGGCGAAACGACAAAACCTTATAACTTGACAGCTTAATTCAACATATAGCATCTCACCATAAACCAGCCAAAGAGCAATCCTATTTTCGCCGCTTCAACGCGATTATGGCGAAACGACAAAACCTTATAACTTGACAGCTTAATTCAACATATAGCATCTCACCATAAACCAGCCAAAGAGCAATCCTATTTTCGCCGCTTCTACGCGATTATGGCGAAACGACAAAACCTTAAAACTTGACAGTTCAACATAATGCAATTCAACATATAGCATCTCACCATAAACCAGCCAAAGAGCAATAGTATTTTCGCTGCTTCAACGCGATTATGACGAAACGACAAAAAACCTTAAAACTTGACAATTCAACATAATGCAATTCGCTCATCATCGCGAGAGGTAAAAAATTAACCCCCTTTTTCTTCGAAGTGCCATCTCCCTAGCTCCATGCCCTTCCCCACTCAAGGAAACGTAAGAATCCGTGCTTTTAGGACATAGAACTTCCTACGCTACTAAGGGGCTTTCGAAACTCCCGAGCCCGGAAAATGTAATCCTTTCTAAAATTTTGCATTGATAGAATTTCATGGTTTTGAATAAGAAATGAAAGAAGTGAGGAATGTGAATTTTTAGAAGTGTTTGATGAGGGATGTATGTTTTAATCAATGATAACGCTCTTGAACGTTTTAATTAAAAAAGAAAAAACATCCCCCTTTTCCACAGACTATAAATAACGGTGGGTGTGTAAGGTAGCCGAGAGGAAGGCTATCGTGGATTAATTGACGCCCATCCGAAGTCTATTCATCAGCGAGGCGAAACAGGTGGACCTAAATCAGCTTCGGGTTTGGTTACTCGTATTTCGTGGGAGCCCTAAAAAACAATGGTCCAGGTGTGATAGGGGTTGAAGAGGGCGTCGAAAAGAGGGTTTTTCCGACCCCTTCTCCATTGTGCCTTTTTCGTACAAAGAGAAAAGGCCAGGGCCTTTAATTAATTTACTACTCCGGCTCATTAAATTCATCCAGAGTGAGTAACCACTTTGAAAACCGAGTTTTGTATAAGAAGTGGACCTAATTAGGGTCGACTCTTTTCTTCTCCTCCATGATTAAACTATTTTTAAAAACAAACCCCACTAAAAAGCATTACTGAATTAGACACCCTTGAAAGTTTATTTAAAAATAGACGAAATCGTAAATTGCCCTTTTTATTCGAAAATAGAAAGGCAATACGAAAAGGGGGTTCTCCGGGTTCAGTCAAGCAGAGACTTCACACGTGATAACTACAGGTGTAGAACACGTGCTGGAAGTGGCATATGCCTTTCGGTGTTAAGACAGATCCAGGTGACATCGACCCACCGGAAGTACTATAATAACAACCTTATGATAAACTAACACCTCCCCAAATGAAATAAAAACACTCCTAAAGTGGTTTTACCTTTCAAACATTTATCTTGGCATTCGAAAGGTCGATTTTTCTTGCTTGAAGAAGATGATCCTTTTTATCTTGAGGGGTAACATAATTATAATATTGAAATTTAAACTATAATAAAGAAAATTAAAAAGTGGAGCTTCCTCAAAGTAACGTAATACTTTTTCATCAGTATGTAGCGGTAGTACTCCCCCACTCAGAAAAGGGTGGGGATTGTTCCTCCACCTTAGTGAGTTATCTGCGAGGAGTCTACAAGAGTCATTCTCCATGTTTATGTATGTCCCGAAATCATAAAAGTTATTTAAGTTTTAATTTCAACCACCGGAAGACCGCCAAACAACGGTACAATTGGTGGCAGCGGTGGCGGCAAACATTTTTTCAGCATCAAAGTAGAAACATTAAAAGTCTTCGCTTAACCAGGCCTCACGGAACGGGCGAAAATACCCCTTCCTACCTCCATTTTGTGGAAAAAAAATTTTTTTCATTAAATTTTCTTATATATAAGGAGTATTTGGTGAAAATTTGAAATTGGCCGTAGCGAATTAAACAAAACTTAAGACATACATTTCTCCGCCATTTTTTACACGGAAAAAACTCTCGACATTTTCAACATTACTATGAATGAAAGATTCTGGTGAAATCCGGATGAAAATTGCGTCTGTTAGGTGTTCCGCAAAAATGGGACGGCCGGCCGGCACCACTGACAACCAAGATCAGTAAAGATCACTAATCAGTTTTGTTTTAGGGAGTTCGGAAGAGCCTTTACCATAAGCCTTCATATGGAGGGTATCACAATAACTACTCTTTGAGGAAGTTAAAAAAACAAGTCAAAATTCCTTAGTTTTTTTCTGTACATGTGAGTTTACGATACCAAAACAACGCGCATGCGTGTATTTTTAGTTCCCGCGTCTTTTTTTCCAAAACTCATCTTTGAGATTTGCCGAAATTCAAACAAGTTCGATAACACGAGGGGGCTCATATTTTTTTGCTCGCAAGAAAAGCTCGTGTAGAGAGGAAAAAAATTAACCCCTTCGTGTTATCAATCTATTTTGAATTTAAGCAAATCTCAAAGATGAATTGAGGCGCTCCGGGTACGAAGGGCGAACTCAACATCGGAGAAATTTTTTTAACTTCCTTACAGAAGCTATTGTGATACCCTCGTCGTCGGGTTTTTGGGGAAGGGTCTTCCAGTTTTTTTTTTTTTTTTCATTTTCAGATTCTCTCTTGGTGAATACACCCATATAATTTTTATGTTGAGTTCGCCATTTTTTCCCCTTTATATACGTAAAAACTGAAACTTTAAAATGCGAATATCTCGAAACTACGTTTTGTTGAGGTCGCCCTTCGTGCCCGGAGCACCTCAATTTTTGAATTACCGCGGGATCTAAGGACACATGAAAGCTTGCGCATGCGTGTTGTTCCGGTATCGTGAACTCACATGTACCGTTTCTCTATTTCTATTACATACATTTAATTTTATTATTATCTATCAGTTATAACTGGTTCAAATCTGACGGGGAACTAATTTTTTAACTTCCTTAAAGAAGTTATTGTGATACCCTCCATGTCGGGTTTTTGCGGAGGGGTCTTCCGGGGTCCGGAGGGTAAAATCGAATATTGATCTTTACCGATCTCAACTTTGTCTGTGGTTCCGGCCGGCCGTCCGGCACTCCGTAGCATTTTTTTCCGGAACACTTTACGGCCACAGTTTTCATCCGATTTTCACCAAATTTTCACACAAATTTCTTTAGCCGGTGAAGAAGAATATGACGAAGGGGATTTTTGAATTTCGAAAAAATGGCGGAGATATGTATGTTTGAAATTTTAAAAAATTCGCTGCGGCCGAACCGTTTATCCGATTTTCACCAAATTTTCACCAATTACTCCTTATATTTTTTAAGAATTTTTGGTGTAAAAAAAATGCGACTTTTTAATCATTAATTTTTTTTAGTAGGGAGAAATTTCGTACTTCTACCCTTTACGAGAGGCACATCCCTAGGCCAAAGAGCCCATTATTTCTACCTTGAGACTTAGAAAATTTTTCGAAAAAAAGAACTAAGAAAATTTTTCAAAAAAAAAAAAAAAAAAAAAAAAAAAAAAAAAAAAAACCCGGAAAATTTTTCGCCAAAACAAACTTGCAAAATTGTCCTTTATACTTTCCCTCCCTACTAAATCCCCTTCCTTTATACTTCCCCCTCCATTATAATTCCCCCTCCATTATACGAGGGGTGTCCAAAAATTAAAGACCTTTTGTATTTTGCCGCCGTACGGGCGAAGTATTCTGCCAGATGAAAACACTAGCTTGTAGCGGGAAGTTCCCCCTTCACATCGCACTTGGTCTCATCTCTCTATCTTATCCAGCGTTGCTACGGCAGCCGTTCGCGATGGACGTCTCGGTGCCGAGTCCCGCCGGTTGTGAGGTTCGCTCCGTCATGCGTTTCCTAAACGCGGAGAAACTTCGCCCGGTCGAAATTCATAGACGTTTGACGGCTATTTATGGCAATGTTATGAATGAGCGCTGTTGTTACGCTAATGTTACGAATGTTATAAATAGCCGTCAAACGTATATGAATTTCGACCGGGCGAAGTTTCTCCGCGTTTAGGAAACGCATGACGGAGCGAACCTCACAACCGGCGGGACTCGGCACCGAGACGTCCATCGCGAACGGCTGGCGTAGCAACGCTGGATAAGATAGAGAGATGAGACCAAGTGCGATGTGAAGGGGGAACTTCCCGCTACAAGCTAGTGTTTTCATCTGGCAGAATACTTCGCCCGTACGGCGGCAAAATACAAAAGGTCTTTAATTTTTGGACACCCCTCGTACTTCCCCCTCTGTTATACTTCCTACTCCGTTATACTTTCCCCTCCGTTATACTTCCCCCTCCCATATACTTCCCCCTCCGTTATACTTCCCCTCCCATATACTTTTCACTACGTTTTACGTCCCCTCCGTTATACTTCCCCCTCCTATATAGATACTTCTCTTTAAGGAAGTTTTCGTTGGAAGCTCTTCAAACCAGTACTTTTTTTTTAATTTTGTCATAAATAATAATCTTTTTTAAGGTTAAACATTTAGAAAAATTAAAACAATAATTTTGAAAATCCTGAGTAGGTCTAAAAATTAATATCATCGCGGAAAAGAATAAAGGTCAAGAGGCTGAGCACGAGTAAAGCAAACCCCTCACCGACATAATCTACCATCTACAACATCATTTTAACCAACCCTTGTTTGACCGCAAAGCTCCGAGGGTTTTATTAAAGTCCTAATCACCTACTATTAACCCGGCATTTTATTTATTCAAGCTCTGCATCCTTTTTAATTTTTGTGGACAAAAAAAATGAGATTTATTTTTATCTCAAGGTATCTACGAGTCTCAGGTGGCAATTTTTTTTCTCCTCCCTTATCGTCCTTCTTACCCCTATTCTTAGCTACTCCACTTTGGAAAAAGCTGTAAATAATTCATTAACTCATTTGGAATTCATTCTGCGCCGCGTTTTATTCTACATACGCCCAGAAGCACATTTTGTGAAGTTGACTTTTTATCTACATTCACATTCAATATACGGTAAATACCATTTGTAAACTTACGCTTTTTTGGGAATGCATTATGGATTTTTTTAAATAAAAAGTTTGTGAATTTAATAATTTTACTTGTTGAATACTTGGGAGATACCAGAGGTCCGTTGTTCCTGTTAATTCGCCGTTTATCATGGGGCGACTACTGTCCGGAGATAACGGTATTTATTGAGCGACCTCTTCCGAGGCGGGTTTAATTTAATTAGTCGACTTCTAACTGTTATTACAACGATCTCGACTATCTCTTGTTTTTGGCTCCAAGTACCTACGTGACCCCCAACTAACTGGAACATTCTGATAAAAGAAATCTATTTTTAAAAAGGTACTTGGATACCAAAAATTTGACCGGATTCTTTCGATGAGAGTAACAGGCCATTTTTAAAAACTCGGGAATTCGCAGATTTTTTAACTTCCTTAAAGAAGTTATTGTGACACCCTCCGGTTTTTGGGGAAGGGTCTTCCAGACCCCGGAGGGTCAAATTTAATATTGATCTTTACCGATCCTCAACTTTGTCTGTGGTGCCGGCCGTCCGTAGCATTTTTCCGGAACACTATACGGCCACAGTTTTCAACCGATTTTCACCAAATTTTCACCCAAAATTCTTTAGCCGGTGAAGAAGAATGTAACGAGCCGAACCGTTAATCCGATTTTCACCAAATTTTCACCAATTACTCCTTATATTTTTTAAGAATTTTTGGTGTAAAAAAATTGCCACTTTTTAATTATTAATTTATTTTTAGTAGGGGGAAATTTCATATTTCTACCCATTACGAGAGGCACATCCCTAGGCCAAAAAGCCCATTATTTCTGCCTTGACACTTAAAAAAATTTTCGAAAAAAAGAACTCGGAAAACTTTTCGAAAAAAAAAACTCGGATAATTTTTTGAAAAAACAAAAATAAAATAAAAAACTTCCCTCTCTCTTATACTTCCCCTCCCTTACACTTCCCCTCCCATATAAACTTCCTCCCTCCATTATACTTTCCCTCCGTTCGTTATACTTTCGTTCCCTTATACTCCCCCTCCGTTGTACTTCCCCTCCCATATACTTCCATCTCTGTTGTACGTCCCCTCCGTTATAGTTCCCCCTCCTATATTGTTACTTCTCTTTAAGGAAGTTATCGTTGGAAGCTCTTCAAACCAGTACTTATGTTAGCAAAATAGAAGAAATAATATGTGGCAGACCCCATTTTCCTTACCTATTAAGTTTGAAAGCTTTTTTTTTTTTTTTGTTTTTTGTTTTAATCAATGGTTTTTTGGGGGGAAGAAATTGTTCAAACCAAAATTTTGACTAAAAATTCATTTTAAAAATCCTGTAAAAGGGGCAAAAAAACCGAAGAAAAGTGGTAGAACACCGTTCAACATAAGCGTACTTTCGCCATTTAAACGGCGATCTTTCGCTGTCCCTAGTTTAGGGTGAGATGTATTATATCCAAACGACAGAAACAGATTTATGGCGAAAGAACAAGTTTAAAAAAATGCTATTATTGTAAGCGTTATGGTGACTTGCACTTTTTTTATGTCGACTTGTTGACATTGTCGACATTGAAAAAGTCGTTTATGGCGAAACGCTTTACTTTGAAATGCATTATGCTCTAAATTTTTGAACTTTTGAGAGCTTTATGTTCAATCGCATTATGCCCAAACGCATTATGGTGAACTACAGAATTTCTAAGTCGAAATGCAGATTTTTTTATGTTCAACTGCTTTAGGGTGAAATGCGTTATGTTTAACGGTATTCTCCCATAGAGAGCCCTGGTTGGATTCGAGTTCCGTCTTTCCTCCTGCGCCAAGGCCGAAAAAGTCGGGTGAGCATCCTTAACCATGGTTTAAATTAATAGTTTTTAGGCAAAATTTTATAAAATGCCCACTCTCAAAAGTCTAAAATTGTACAAGCGATATCAAACTACCGGTTTTTATTTATTCTTCCAATCATATCCCTTCTTTTAACTTTGTAGACGATTCTCTAAATTGATAGATCTTTGGTTAATAATGAAGACGCCGAAAAATTCGGGGATATTTTAAGTTTATTTTTCCCGAAAAATTTATGTTTAAGAGGGGGTGTCAGAAACCAATCAAATTTCTTTAAGATTAAGATAGTGAGTAACTACGCTTTTCTCCCACCTTTCTCACGCTCTCTTCCTTTGAAGACACGGTTCGAACAAGTTCCAAAAAGTTTTGTCCGTATTTGAATTTCATTAAATTTTTCCATTTGTTTTAAAATTATTAATTTTATTATAATTTCGGCTCATTGGCCCTCGACTGCATTCAGTCAACAATAAACGTGTGTGAATTCCGATCGCTAGCATCGCTCCAAGGAGTCATCCATTTTCCGGTTCGCGTTTTCAGGCCAAGACATTGGATTTCCTTTTGATTATTCCAGATCCATTTCCTTATTTTCCCGTTCTTATCCCTCCAATTATCAAGGCGGAGCCTGAAGAAAGCTGCAAACCGGGTAAGTACGAACCTTAAATTAATTGGTGAAGGCGACCGGAGTATCACACTACAAATTCGTTTTTATTCATAAATTTCATACAGTCCACATATTTTAATAAACTCAATTTTTAATCTGAGTTAGCATTTTTGGTCCTTCCGGGCCGGATTGAAGCGGTTTTTTCGAGTTTTTTCTGTTAAAATCGGTTAATTTACCCCTTCCTCGCCCATTACCGGCAAAACTAAACGTGCATAGACGCCAACGCGATTTCATTCCCGAACAGTTTTCTGTGTAAAAGGGAGTTGAAAAATTCCACCGCCATATTGGTTTCTGACATCGAGACTTAGCAGTTTTCAAAATTATTATTTTATTAACTATTAAAGGTAAAGTTTTTTTTTTTTTGGTTTTTGTCTTTTTTAGATAATTTTCGTTTATTTTGATTTTATAATTTTTGCCTTCCTTCAATTTAGGACTTTCTATTTTTTTCGAAATTCTCGATTTTGAGAATATTCTTTAATAATTTTCGTTTCGTAGATGAGGTTTGTTGTTTTAGAACGAAGGATTAAGATATACTTCGAACGCCGTGGGGCATTATTTTGTTTTTTTTTATCAGTTCTTTGAACGAATTAGTTATTTTATATTTCGTACTCAGTATTTCTGAATTTTATTTTGTTTTACTCAATCTCGTTTTGGTTTTAGTCTTGGTTTTTTTTTTTTGATCAAATATGGCGACAAACGTAGATTCTGAGATTAAAATTCTGTCAAAAAAGAGAGATAGGATATTTCAGAGAGTCGTAAGGCTGAAAGATTATGCCAAAGAGCTTGACACGGACAAGCCACTGGCAAAATCATTAAAGGCTTTCTCGATTATGTACCCCAAATTGGAGGATTCAATTGAAGATATCAAAGACTATGACTTAAGGATCAACCAACTTAACCTTCAAGGTGATCCAGATTATGACCCCAGTTTCACAGAATTTGAAGATCATTACGATTTTATTCAGTATATCGCTAAGATGCACAAGATTAAGGAGGGAACTCCAGAAATTCCTAAGTCAGAACAAGCTACTGACACGATGTTAGACTCCAAGCTAATCCTCAACAAGTTAGAAATCCCAGAATTTTCTGGTAAAATGGAAAATTGGCCGCATTTTAGTCAGATGTTTATGTCTTTGGTACATTCGAATAGAAATTATTCTGAGTTGCATAAAGTGTCATACCTTGTGTCAAAGTTGAAAGGGCAAGCCCTAAAGAGTGTACAATTTATTCCACCTACCGCGGAAAACTATGTAGTCATTAGAGAATTGTTGTGGGGACGTTATGATAATCCGCGGGTCGTTGCGGATACCTACCTAGATCAGATTTTCAATTTTTCTCCATTTAAAACTGAGTCTAGGGAAACACTTGAGGGTTTTTTGAACGGTTTCGTCGCCCCGGTGGCCGCATTAAAGAGGTTGTATACCGGAAGCGTTTTAGCGGATTTGATATTTTTGTATCAAGGTTTGAAAGTGCTGGATGATCGCACTAGACGGGAATTTGAAAATTTTACTCGAGATCGAAGTGATGTTTCCTTGGATACCTTGTCCAAATTCATTGAAAGGCAGTTACAGACCCTAAATATCAAAGTGGATAAAGTTCATGAGAATAAATCCTCAGATAAAGGGAGTAGCAAGAAGCCTCAAAAGTCTCATGCGTTCATGATTGATTCAGCAAAAGCTGAAGAAGGTTCGGATTGTAAATTGTGCAAAATGAATGGTCACTCTTTTGCTAACTGTCGCAGAATAGGGAAAATGTCCCCATGGGACCGTTTTAAAACGGCCAAAAGGCTGACCCTCTGTTTGAAATGTTTTTCGGCAGATCACGCTGCGAGTGATTGCAAAAATGTCAGCAATTGCAAGGAATGTGGTCACCCACACAATGCGTTGCTTCATTACGCAAAAAAGGTCGAAACCCCTACTCCCACTAAGTCAGTAACTGCAACTTGTGCAGTTGCAAGAAATGAAGCCTCAGTGGTACTGTTGTCCACAGCTCAAGTGGAAGTGAAGGACCGATGGGGAAAGGTCCAGGTTATTCGTTTATTGTTGGACTCAGGCAGTGAAAGCCACTTTATCACGTCTAAATTATGTAAAAAACTTTCGCTACCTGTTAAAAAAGCCCAAGTTTCGGTTGTCGGATTAGGAGGAAAATCTAGTCAAATTCTAGGGAAAACTCATTTAACCTTCTCTTCTAGGCTGGATCCCCTGGCGAACTTCTCGATTGAACCATTGGTCATTGATAAAATCATCGAAAAATTACCGTCTCTCGAGGTTGACCGAAACAAGTTGTCTTACCTCCAGTCGTTAAAACTCGCAGACGAAGATTTTTCTCATCCCTCTCCCATAGACGGCATTATTGGGGCCGAGTTAATTCCACATATTTTGAGTGGAACTAAAATTGTTGACGGCGCCGATAGCCCGGTGGCTATATGTAGTTGCTTGGGTTTCGTTTTAATGGGGAAAGCACCTTTATTAAAAAAGAAAACGACGGAGTTGGTTACCTTATGTAGTTTTTTGACGGATGAAGGTTTACCTAATCTCTTGGAAAAATTTTGGAAATTGGAAGAAGTTCCACATAAAACTCACCTCACATTTGAGGAAAAGGAATGTGAAAAATTGTACGTATCCACTGTTAAGAGGAATGAATATGGTCGTTTTGTTGTCGCACTTCCTTTTCGAGTTGAAAATCCTAATTTGGGTGACTCTTTCCATGTTGCGGAAAGAAGATTTTTGAATTTAGAAACAAAATTAAATCGAAATGAGGATATGAAGGTCTCATATCACAAGGTCCTGAAAGACTACATTGACCAAGGACATTTAAGTCTCATGGATAGGTCCAACCGTCAAGAAGGATATTTTATTCCACACCATTGTGTGTTTAAGGAGAGCACTAGCACTCCATGAGAGTAGTTTTTGACGCTAGTGCGAAAGGAAGTGCTGGTCTATCGCTTAACGATGTCCTGTATACAGGTCCGAAGCTTCAAGCTGATATCTTTTCACTTCTGGTTAATTTCCGCATTTTTAAAATAGCTTTAAGTGCAGACATAAAACAAATGTATCGGCAAATTGAGGTCTGCGGCAAAGATAGAATGTACCAAAAGATGCTTTGGAGATTTTCCAAGGATCAACCGATACAAACGTATTGTCATAACACAGTTGTGTTTGGTTTGTCTTCTTCCCCCTACTTAGCCTTAAGAACGGTTGTCCAGCTGGTTACTGCAGAAGGGAAAGATTTTCCGGTTGCTTCGAAATACATACCGAGAGATATGTATATGGACGATTTGGTAACATCCGTCGAAAATTTTGAAGAGGCCTCGGAACTACATCAGCAGGCAAAGGCCTTATTCCGAAAAGGAGGATTCCAATTGGTTAAATGGAGTTCTAATTTTCCTGATCAGATCACGAATTTTTCTGATCGTCTCGAACTAAATGTAGAGAAAAATTTTATTAAAGAGGATCACACCCTACCTATTTTAGGGCTCGTTTGGGATCCATCGGATGACAATTTCCATTTTAAAATTGATTTAAAACCCTCCAAAGGGACAAAAAGGGAAATTTTATCAGTTGTTGCTAGAATCTATGACCCTTTAGGATTCTTGGCTCCCGTCCTGTTATTAGCAAAAGGACTTATTAAAGAGCTGTGGAAGGAAAAGAAGGATTGGGACGACCTTCCTTCAGCTGCCATTTCCGAAATTTGGGAAAGGTTTCAATCGGAGCTAGTAAGAATCCCTGCGCTAAAATTCCCCAGACATTTAGGGGTTCAAAAGGATGCGATTGTTTCGTTTTTTGGATTTTGTGACGCGTCGGAGAAAGGTTATGGAGCAGTCATTTATGTACTGGTGGAAACGCCGGAAAAATTAGTCGTGAAGTTATTGTGCGCTAAATCGAAAGTGTCACCCTCTAAAACGTTAAGTATTCCACGTTTGGAGTTGTGCGCCGCTTTGTTGTTGGCAAGATTGATTCAGAATGTCCATGCAATTTTAAAACTTCGATGCCCTGTCAAGCAGGTTTTAGCATTTTCCGACTCGGAAATCGTCCTCTGCTGGCTTAAATCGTCACCGGCCTGTTGGCAAACCTTCGTGGCGAATAGGGTAGCAGAAATTCAAGATCGATGTGAAATTGACCATTGGTCGCATGTGTCAGGCAAAGAGAATCCGGCAGATTGTTTATCCAGGGGGTTATTACCGGGTGAACTACCCTCGAAGTCGTTGTGGTGGAATGGACCACCTTGGATGCTTTTGAATCGCTCTGAGTGGCCTATTAAGTCAAATTTCCCCGATTGTGACCCTCCAGAACGAAAAAAGACAGGGGTAATGATTGCTGCCACGGAGGATAAGCCAAATCAAATTGATAAATTAATCGAAAACTGTTCCGATTATGGTCGTTTATTAAGAGTCATGGTAGTCGTTCTTCGTTTTCTGAAATTAATTCCGAAAGACCATAAACCTCGACAGGACCTCAATCAAGCGGAGCATTATTTATGTAAAGTGGTCCAAAATTTTAATTTTGCGGAAGATGTGTCTAATCTTCAAAACAATCGTTTAGTTTCGAAACGAATTCGTTTTTTAAACCCTTTTTTTAAGGATGGAATTATCCGAGTTGGCGGAAGATTAAGTAAGGCCAACCTAGGTTTTGATCATGCCCATCCAATTTTACTCCCCAAAAATCATCCACTCGTCAATTTAATTATTGATTATTATCATCGAGTTAATCTACATACTGGCCCTCATTTATTATTGGCTGTTCTGAGACAGAGATTCTGGATTTTGTCAGCACGGTCTGTAGTCCGTCAAAGGGTTAGAGCTTGTAATATCTGTTTTAAAGTTAACCCTCGGCCCACTCATCCGATAATGGCGGATTTGCCCGAGTGTCGTGTAAATGAATCCAAAGCTTTTCTTCATACCGGCGTGGATTATGCTGGCCCAATAAAAATTTCAATCGGACGAAAACGTAATCCCGTCATCACCAAGGCGTATATTTGTCTTTTTATTTGTTTAACCACCAAGGCGGTTCACCTGGAATTGGTGTCCGGGCTATCTACCGAATTATTTTTATCCGCGTTTAAGCGCTTTCTATCCCGACGAGGAGAATGCCGAGTCATATACTCCGATAACGGAACAAATTTCATCGGCGCTAAAACCGAACTTGAGGAATTATATCATTTTATTTTAGAATCCAAGCATCAAAGGCTTTTAAATAAAGGCTTAGAAGCTCATCGTATGGAGTGGAAGTTCCTACCACCCAATTCACCACATTTTGGTGGGATTTGGGAAGCCAACATCAAATCAGTCAAGACGCACCTTTTAAAGGTGATAGGGCTTCAAGTTCTTACGTATGAAGAACTCAATTCCATATTAATTCAAATTGAGGCATTACTCAATTCAAGACCATTGTGTCCTTTAAGTGCCGACCCAAGCGATCCGGTCGTTTTGACCCCAGCGCATTTTCTCATGGCGACCCCATTGAAAGGCATTCCCTCTTCCGATCTGACGGAGATCCCTCAAAATCGTCTGTCCCGATTCCAACTCGTTGATCAAATGGTCCAAACCTTTTGGAGCAGATGGAAAAGGGAGTATTTGCACGAACTGCAAGTTCGCAGGAAATGGTTGACAGATAACTCATCGGTCACCAAGGGTACCGTCGTAGTGGTAGAACAAAGTAACTCGCCACCATTGTCTTGGCCGTTAGGGGTTGTTGAGGAAATTTACCCTGGTGCAGATGGAGTGGTAAGAGTTGTTCGAATTCGCACAACTAACGGAAGTTACAAAAGACCAGTAGTTAAAGTTTACCCTTTACCGAATCAGTAACTTCCGTCCATCACGCCTTTCGTCGCGTGTCCTTCATGTTTTGTTTTTCTTTTTCACGCCTTAGTGGTGTCCAAAAATTTTTTTCCCTTACCCAAACTTGATGGATAGTTTGTGTCTTGGTAAGGTTTTTTTATTTCGCTTGTCACTAGTTGGCTTTATTTTTTAATTAATTTCATTCTATTTATTTTATTTTATTTTTTGTTTTGCTCTCTTTCCCCTGCGAAAGGAAATCTCGCAGTTGATTTTGGAGTTTTTTTTTTTTTTTTATTTTTTTTGGCGTCAGGTTTCTTTGATTTTGTTTCTCTTTGTTTTCTACCCTCAGAAGGGGACCCTTCAGGCTGGGGGGTATGAAGACGCCGAAAAATTCGGGGATATTTTAAGTTTATTTTTCCCGAAAAATTTATGTTTAAGAGGGGGTGTCAGAAACCAATCAAATTTCTTTAAGATTAAGATAGTGAGTAACGCTTTTCTCCCACCTTTCTCACGCTCTCTTCCTTTGAAGACACGGTTCGAACAAGTTCAAAAAGTTTTGTCCGTATTTGAATTTCATTAAATTTTTCCATTTGTTTTAAAATTATTAATTTTATTATAATTTCGGCTCATTGGCCCTCGACTGCATTCAGTCAACAATAAACGTGTGTGAATTCCGATCGCTAGCATCGCTCCAAGGAGTCATCCATTTTCCGGTTCGCGTTTTCAGGCCAAGACATTGGATTTCCTTTTGATTATTCCAGATCCATTTCCTTATTTTCCCGTTCTTATCCCTCCAATTATCAAGGCGGAGCCAGAAGAAAGCTGCAAACCGGGTAAGTACGAACCTTAAATTAATTGGTGAAGGCGACCGGAGTATCACACTACAAATTCGTTTTTATCATAAATTTCATACAGTCCACATATTTT
>JACGAQ010001820.1:0-51075 GCA_014119065.1 Orius insidiosus | reverse complement strand
GCGTCTAAAAAAATTAAATAAAAAAACAAAGGACATAAAACATGGAAAAATGCAGGATTTTACACCAAAAAAATAATACAGCAGCATCAAACAAATTGATCATAAAACCATGCTTATGTTGGTCTAAAAACCTTACTTTTCGTGCTGTTGACGCTTTATGCTCAGCTGGAGTGGCCATATTTGAAAAAGGAACTTCCATGGAGTATTTGATCGAGTGGAGAAGCTGGACGACAACGTTCGAAACGTTTTGAAGCTTAGTTTACGCCTTTGAGCACCCAAAGCAGATCTGACTTGAAGCGTGTTGAAAAGTAAAGGCTAAAAATCAAATAATTAATGCGCACTATTAATTTTGAAATTTTACTTTTCTTCTTCTTGCTGGTGGGATGATAAAATAAGTAGTGATACCGTGATCTCTTAAATATTGATTTCGTGTCCCACCATGGCCAGCTTCAACTTCATATTCGCCACCAAGATAATCCAACGTAGATTGAGTTATATGAACTCGGCTGAAAAAGGTAACATAGTTTATTTTTCAAACTAAGGTTGGCAGCAATGATTCCTAGTTTTGATTTTTTAAAAATCTTACCCAGGTTCTCCTCCAGCCTCCATATTGTTTGCCAATGTTACATCATTGGACCAAACATCATACTGCCACTTCCGTAATCCGAGGACTCCGCAGAGCACCCTCCCAGAATGTATTCCTACCCTCATATTCAGATGTACATCAGTCGCTTCAACGACAGAACTAACCAAAAAAATTATAAAAAAACATTATTTCCATTAAAACTTACGCAATAGCGTCAATCATATCAAGACCCATTTCAACAGTACATTTGCATGGTCGGACCTAGGATCGGGAAGACCAGACACACAATAGTAACAATCACCTAAAATTTTGATCCGCAGACAATGATTATCCTGCAAAAAAAGGTTAAATTTTGCTGTTGTTTTAAATTATTTGAATCATTACATTAGCTAGCTGATCAAATCTCCCAAACAATTCGTTGAGAAGCCTCACTAATTCCTGAGCAGAACACTGCGATGCTAACACAGTAAAACCTACGATATCAGCAAACAATATGCTAAAAAAAGAAAATTAATAAGAAACTAATTAGAATATTTAATATTTACCTGACGTTTTCATGTCTCTGGATATAAATTTTATGAAACTGCCCTTCGACAGGAGACATAATATCCGCTTTCATTTCCATTGCGACATGCTGAGGCAGAACGGACAGCAAGAGTCTTTCCTGTAATAACATTTTAGAAAAATTGACAAGTTGAAAAAATAAAATATTTAAGTTGGCATCATTTCTGTTGGCTCAGGACCAATTGTAAAATAATTAGCAGCTTCATATATGCAAATAAATAGATAAACAATTTACAAGTTTTTCGTTTTCGTCTTCCATCTCTAGGCGCGGCGATGCAGTTTCGAGTATCGAGGAATGCCCTCCGTTGAGCGTTTTCCATCAACGAATGAAGAAGGAGGCCACGATGTTCGCACAAGTGAACACTATGATGTTGGCAAACACCTAAAAATATCGGTCTATGAGCTCTAAAAATACGAAAAAAAATTGCTTCCATGTTCCGTTAGGCGGGGAGCAAATCAAGAGTAAGAAAACGAGAAAAAACACCCGAAATTCCATAAGAAAAGAAATAGTTATACTCAAGGAATAGTTCCAGAGTTTTTTTTTTAAATCCAAAAACTAGACAGAAGTGAGATTTTCAGATCAGCTCACCATCAAGGAAGCAGTCACTTTCTTGTTCGGTACTTAAAAAGTGCAACGAACTTAAGAGTCTAATCAATCAAATTGACTTCGTGCTTGAAACCCTCATCGGGGATTCGCGTGACTTCAAGCCAACGTTCAATTTGAATCTGTTCCAAAGAGCTACAAGGGCAAAACAGTGCTCAGAGTTCATTTGACTTAAATAATTACAAAGCCCAAATTCAAAGACGAAACTATTTCAGGATTCTCGACTCACAAAGTCCTCAAATATCTGAAATTATTTGAAACCACCATTTCCATCAGAGAAGACTATTTTTATTAAGGAAGTGAAAACTCCTGAATAAGCAAAACAGATGATACTGACACAAAAAGATTCTTGTTTCAAAATCAGTTTTGTTTTATAATGAAGAAAATTTGAATGCGAAGAAGAGTTCCTGGAATGCTCACAAAAGAAGGGGAGGTTTATAATTAGACAGGAAACTAGTAGAACCGCCAATTATTACAATTAGGAATCACACGCGTATTAAATCCAGGGAAAAACTAATTCTAAACGTTAAAAAAAGAAAGGTTCTGGTGTAGCTGACTTATTGAAGCCGCCCCAGACTGCGGATGTAAAAAAAAAACTGGTTCCAGACCAAAAGAGGAAGCCGGGCCAGTTCAGACCTGTATTCCGAGCTTCTGGTCTACTCTACAAATTAAAAACGAATTCTTGTTTTGTGGAGATACTAGAAATAATAAATGAATACGCAGATAAATAAATACCACAGTCAATTCATACTTCTACATTTCTGACAAAAGAGTGGACGGATTAGAGGTAATTGAAAATTAAAATAATGATCAGAATTGGCTCATGAACACTCAGAAGAACTTTTTTTGTTGAAAACCGGATAAAAATTGCATACGTGAAAGTTTCGGAAAAGCTGAAGCACCACAGACAACCAAATTATCAGTCACTTATCAATTTTCGTTTAACAAAAATATTTTGGTCTGGAGGTGACAGAAGAAAAATTAAGTACTTGATGATGGGTGTGCCCACATGGTGTGTACTCAGAGGAAGCTTGTCTGCTCCCCCATTTTAAGATAACATTCCAGGCAAATAAACTTCAGGGACGTAAAATACATGACTTGGGCACATACAGCACAAATAGTAGGTGTAAAAATAACATTTACGTGTAAGTAGGCGTTTGAGGAAATTTACACATCTTGGCCTTTCTTAATCCGATGAGGTTTACAAACATTAAAAAAACAATTCAGGTACATACCTGTTGCCAAAGAAGATGGTGAAACTGGTCGACGAAGGCCGCGCTTACGGCGAGATGGACGAGAGGAAGAGCTAGACCGAAAAGACCGGCGACCCAAGTTTTCAATGGCATCATCGCATAGGCTATAAACAAGACAAACAATATCTGCCAAACTCCTTCCGAAAAGACCCTCCGGCTCTCTAACTTGAGGCCGCTCTGGGGACCAAGTGGAAGACCCACGGCGACGAAAGTCCCACAAAAGAACAATATCACGTAACACACCCATAGTAAATAAGTATCCTGCATATATCTAGAAAGAAAGGAAAAAAACATTAGAGTAAAGCTAAAAAATCATAAAGCTAATAAATCAACCGTCACGAAACTACCGTTTGACAGATACTTCGAAAGAAGGCGACTCAACGATGCAAATTGTTCAAAGGACCCAAATTTAATAGAAGGGAAACCAATAAAGGTTAGGGCCAACCACTAACTTGTGTTAATTTGGGAAGACTAATGCGTTCCACTCATTCAATTTTCCCGGCTCCCTCGGGAGAACAGAACTAATTTTTCGATCAAAAAACGCTTTCCGGCCCAGGACTTACATTCATCTGTTTATCGCTAGAGTTGCAAAAATGGGCTTTTCAAATCCCCCACACTCTCAAACGTTCGTTGTGACGATACACGAAGATCAATTTCTAGACATAGGATTTTGCTAGTTGTTCTTGGAAACTTAAAAGTTTACGAGAAATCCGGAGAAATATGAAGTAGTAAACGTAATGGGAGATTAATGTTCTAAAGAAACCGTTGAACTGTGTTAAAACCGTTTTGCTTGAGGTCTTTTATAGGTTTTTACGATCGGACAGAAGAAGCGAGCAAATAAATAACAATTATTATAAGTTCGGACATAGGCAAAGAAACGTGACCGAAGAGCATGAAGATGGAAAATTGTATCCAATGAATACGTAGCCGCAAATCTCATCATAAATATTCATTGTCGGAAAAAGCTTGGGATAAGAGGCTCTAGAATTTTACGTCCGAAAGTGAAAGCGTATCATAAAGGGTCCTTATCTTGAGAGGCGAACACGATAAAGGGGTTTCGAACTTTAAGTATCGATTCGGATATACCTTGTACTAAGGAAGAGAGTAGAAAAAGAAATAGAAGACAATGGAGTATGTGGTAGATATTCTGGGCGGTGAGAGTCCTCGTGTAGATGAAACTGAGGTTCGCCAAAGGAAGGTGAGGATGAGAAAAAGGCAGACGACAGACGTGACCGAGCTGTGTTGGAGTTTGAATATGTATCGTTGGTAAAGGGCTTCGAGCTCGTCGTTTTCGAACCTCTGCCGGTCGACCAGCCTTGAAAAGACCAGCTTCCGGTGAGAGTCCATCGCCTTCACGCTGTGGTCCATCTTTTCGATTATTCAGCCCACCTCCCACATCTGAAACATAAGTCATTTTAACAATCGATTACGTAATCACGATTATTCTGCATCAAAAACTTGACAGTAAACGCATTATCCTTATGGGAGAACACCGTTCAACATAACGCTTTTCACCCTAAAGCGAACATAATCCCCAAAACCCAGACGTGGATAACTTCTTTAAGGAAGTTAAAAATCTGCATTCGACATGAAAAAAACTGTAGTTCACCATTTAGGCATAATGCATTTCAACTAAAGCAACATAAACTTTTTCAATAAATGCAAGTCGACATAAAAAAAGTCACCATAACGCCTCTCTTTAAACTTGTGTTTTCGCCATAAAACTGTTTCTGTCGTTTGGGCATAATACATCTCACCATAAACTAGGGACAGCGAAAGAGCCTACTTTGCCGTTTAAAACGCGATTATGGCGAAACTAAAAATTATTTAAAATGAAAGTTGCGTTACGTTGAAATGACAAATTTTATGTCGAAACGAGTGTTTAATTTCTTCTTTATGGTGAGATGTATTATGTTCAAATGCATTATGGTGAACGTTTTCGACTATTTTTTATATTGAGTTGCAGATTGTTATGGTGAACGGTAACTCCCGATTTCTGCTATTTTATGATCAAATGCATTATGGCGAACCGCATTATGTCGACACGTATACACTCATCCTTATTACAGGACCATTTCAGAACGCATTAAAAAAGGAAATTTCATTATTCACATTGAAAATTCGATCCAAGAATGAAGTTCTCAATGGTTTTATTTTTATATATGTAGTCCAACTAAAGGGTTTCTGGCAGTTTTCCAGCCTCGTTCAGTAATCGCTTTTTTTGACCCCCTTCTTCACTAAATATTTTGGAGTATTTGACCAACTTCCAAACAAATCATTCAATTTCTAATGAAGCAATTTCGAAGAGTAGGCAGGAAGGGAAGTTCCATTTGTATATTTTATCGAACAACCTGTTTCCAGGTAAAAAGACAACATGTTAGCTCCTTCGTAACTCCAAAAACGTCCACATTACCAAGATTACGTGCAAAGTACTTTTTGTAGAAAATCAATGAAGATTATTTCTGTACTTAATAATTATTTCGCTAAACCTCACAGTTGTCGAAATATTTCTTAAAAACAGATTTAAAAAATCCGTTTTTTGACAACCTTCTCCGCCAAATGTCACTTTTTGTGATGGTTCGTAGCTCCGAAACCGTTCATTTTATCAAGATTATGTGCTAAGTACTTTATGTTGGAAATTCCATGCACATTATTTTCATACTTAATATGTTTTGCGCTAATCCTACAGTTATCGAAAATATTCTTAAAAACTTTAAAAACCGCTTTTTGACACTGTTTTTCACAGCTCAAACGGGAAACCCACGGCTCAAATAATATAATGCAGTTCGGCATAATGCATTTGTTATAAAATAGCAGAAATCGCGAGTTACCGTAAAAAATACAACTAACATAAAGAAAATAGTCGAAAAATTCGTCGGTCGTTTCGACATAAAATTTGTCATTTCAACATAACGCAGTTGAACATAAAGGAAACTTTCATTTTAAAGAACTTGCCGTTTCGCCATAAAACTATTTCTGTCGTTTGGGCATAATACATCTCACCATAAACTAAAGCCTAGTCCATAAACTAGGGACAGCTTTCGCCTAGTTATGGTAGATGCTTTATGTTGAATAGCATTATGGTGAGCTGTCAAGTTTTAAGGTTTTTGTCGTTTCGCCATACACTGTGAAAGTAGGCTAGCTCTTTGAAATTTTGACATAATTGAAAATCCCCTATTTTGCCAAAAGACTTACTGAACTCAAAATTAATGAGAACGTGGCTTATCGTCGACGCAATGATCATTCATCGATCGTAATGAAAAGAGAGAAAAAAGAAAAAAAGAATCCCATTTGTGACATTGAAAGGGAAACTTCTCCACTAGGGGATTATAAAAGGAAAAATTTGAACGGTTCCTTCCTCCGGGATAGAACGAAAAAAGAAATATTACGATGTTTTTTCCGGAGGGCTTTCGCGGCGAGCGTGTTCTCCAGAGAACTAATATCGCCTTCCTAAGCTTTAAACGGGTGTATCTTCTTAAAAGATTTTCAAGGATCAATGCTTATTTGCCCCGCCGACTTTATATTCCCCCGAGGGATGTACATGAAAGAAGGAAAAAAAAACTTTTGACATATTCCATTTGAAAAGTCTGCTAAAAAAAACCGAAGGTGTTAATACAGAGACGTTTATGGCAACTAAAGATAAATGACTCTCAGACATGATAAATTGTCAAATCTCGGGCCGAGACTTAATACCACGTAATCGGTTGTCTGTTTAAAACGGCCGAGGGCCATGAAATGCTTATCCAAAATACTTATGTAGCTTTGTCTATTTTATCTACCGGCCTTCAGCTACCTTAAAATTTTTTCTCGAGACATTTCCAAGCAAAATATTTGAGGAAAAAAATGAAGTAGCTTCTTACAGACAATAACTACTTGACTAACGTCATTTCAAGTGGTCTTTGTTCGTTCATAACTCGTTATTTTAACACCCACATAATGGAACCTTCCCGTCCTGTTCGCTTTTTATGGGGAGAAAAACCTTGCTACCAAGTGGACTCAACAAATGAACATCTGCAGTTCAAATAAGAACAGCCAAAGACCAAACCACCCAAAATAGGTTCATCTGCTGAACGAAGAATGCAAGTATACAAAAGGTGACCAGAATCCCAAATTCTAAAGCGCCACGCTATGAACAGTTAGGTATAAAGAAACCGTGCTTATCGACCAGAAATTCGAGGAAAACGATCCAAAAACATGTTAAACGCCATTGATAAACCAGGTTGTTAGAACAGAAAAACGAGGGAAATGACCCAACAAACACTGGGAGTTAAACGCTCAAAAACCCACAAAACCGATGTTTTACACCAAAAAAATTCAAAAACGATTCAAAACGCGTTTAATCAGATTATAAATAGTCCAGTAAATCCAAAAAACGGCAAATAAATGAAAAAAATTAGGGTAGGTATTTTGTTTTTTCACGGAAATGTGTAGGGGAGGGTCCCATGAGTATCCCACATGAAAACCGCCCCCACCGACAACTAATTGGGGGGGGGGGATTAAACTCGGATTTTTCCGGGTTTTCGCTGTATCTCCAAAACGGTACGTCGTAGCCAAAAAATATAAGTTAAAAAAGAAAGCTGACTAAATTCCCTACATATGTGGTTCAATAAAATTTTTGTCCGACCAACGGCGCCCGAACTACACGGCGGCGAAAATAGGGCAAAAAACCGGGGAAAAAATCAAGGTTAGAATAGTGTCAATAATATAGGAAATTTGACCAGCTTTCTATTTTAATTTGTACGTTTTTCATCTAGGACTTACCGTTGGGGAGGATTTGTATTCAGTACACAAGAGACTCCCCGCTACACCTTCCCGAAGAGAAAAAATTCAAAAATTTACATCGAAATAAAAAAAATGCGTGTTTTGGAGGATTTTCTTGGACCCCCCCCCAAGTATACGCTCAAGTGCCAATACGCAAATCGAAAAAAGAAATCAGAAGTTGCGAATTTTTTTTTAATTTTCAAGTAATAATCTTCGTCTTTGGAGGAGACAGAATGGTTTCAAGCGTCATGGGTAAAATTGATTTGGAACGAAACAAAAGCCTATTAGAATTATAAATAGATGTGGCCTTTATCATTGTTCTTTTCAGGGCGACCCGACCGTAAAAAGTTTATGGATTAGGCCGGGGGAGGGATGGCTGTGATTTTCCCGCGGGGGAGGAAACGGCATTGCGTCCACCGCTCCCAGACGCTCAACTCGTGCGTTGAATCTGTAATTTAAGAACGGCGAAATCTCCGCTACAAACGCTTATAACTTCGTAGGCCACTCTCTTATAAAAACGTTGAAATCTCATTACTTTATCAGAGACTTCAGTTTGAATGGGCTAAATAAAGTCAAATGTTCAAATGTCAAGGAGAGGGACTCATTGAGACGGGTATTAACAGCTTCAAAGGGTCGCCACTTCGACAAAAACTATTTTTACAGTTTTGTTTTATTTTAACGTCGAAGCACTTTTTTTTCTCTTTTTTTCTAAGAAGCACATGTGCGTGTTTATTTATATTGTATTCATAGGGCAAAAGAGGATAGAAGAGCTGAAAATCTAGGACATGACCCGGCTCACCGCACCACCATCCCCTTTTGTCTCCCAGTTAAAATTACCCAGTTAAAAAAGGAACATATAGGAGGGGGAAGTAAGTATGAGGGGAAGTACAAGGGAAAAATAAGTGAAATTTGGATCAACGGTTCGGCCGCAGCTTTAAAACATGGAAACTTGCACATCTTCGGCATTTCTTCGAAATTCAAAAATCGCTTAAGTTAATTTCTTGTTCAACTATTCAGGAAGGTTGTGTGAAAATTTGGTGGAAATCGGTTGGAAACTGTGAACCAAAAGTGTTCCGGAAAAAATGCTACGGCCGGCCGGAACCACAGACAAAGTTGAGATCGGTATAGATCTATGATCGACTTCACCCTACGGGTTCTCGAAGACCCTTCCCCAAAAACCCGACAAGGATTAAGGAAGATAAAAATGTTAAAATTACATGATTTTCCCGGTCAAATTCAAATATTATGACGTTATGCGAATGAAATCTATTGCATCCAGCTGTTTCAAATCTACTCTCTTTACTTTACTTCTTAACTTTCCACGCATCAACAATGTCGAACCTATGCAAAAATTTTTGACTCTGCGTCTGGTAGATTTCAAAGAAGAGAAATCTAATTGTATAGAAATATATCAGAGGAGGAAATATTTCACACCGGTTTCGCTTAATAAGCCTCATCAGGTGCACTATTTTCCGTTTATTGCTATCTCAAATTTTTCTGTAATATAACTGCACGGCGATGGTCCAAGACTGCAGTTTATTTAACCCTTATAATTTATAATTGATGAAGGTAAAAGAAATCTAAAAATCAATTAACGAGTTAAGACGTCGTTTTGATCAAACGATACTTTACAGAAACAAACAAAAATCTGGGTTGACATTAAGAAGGGCGATTTTGTCAGTGTATTTTGAGTAAACTTCGCGTGATAACCTCTTCCAAATTGGCGCTCATCATGCGATCGTCAAAAATTCACAATAAGCTTTATATCGAGGAGTTGTAGAATCGATAATTAACGCAAGATAGACACTGCGGAAAAATATTTTTAAATTATTTTTCCCCCTAAAAACCGCGCTGAAATAACAGAAAAAGGCCTCGAAAAAACTCACGTAAGATAAGGAAAGAAGCGAGTTCCGCTTGATAAGGAAAAGCCGGGGACTCTAAAAAGCTCTTGTACTTTTAACCCTTAACTAAAGGCATTGTAAAGCGATTGAGAGGCTGATTATTCATAATGAAAATGCAGATACGATTTTAGGTTGAATGATGACCCCGAGAGGATAATACGGGAATATTTGCCAATGAACCGCCTCCCAGATTCTTGACTCTCAGGGGATGAAATTTCAACGCTGTTTATCACATCCATGCGAATGAGATTGATGTTCCGTTTGTATTCCTTGTTTGTTTAACACCTCCTGTCCTAACTTCTCCGATAAGCAAACACTAACTACAAAAACAGCCTCTCACATCCTCGTTTGCGCTACAATTTTCCGCAATTTTAAAACATAGTAAGGGCATTGGGGGTGTAGTGAAGTGGTTAAAAGTTTCAGCCGTGGTTTTCAAGTTTTTAACATGTTGTTTCGCCATAAAAAGTGTTTCTGTCGTTTTGGGTATAAATGTATAATACATCTCACCATAAACTAGGGACAGCGAAAGAGCAAGCCAACTTTCACGCGATTATGGCGTAACGACAAAAGCAGTAAAACTTGAAAGTTCACCATAATGCAATTCAACATAAAGCATCTCACCATAAACAAGGAAAAGCAAGTAGCAGCCTATGGGATCAGCTCGTTTTATGACACAAGGGGGTTAATTTTTTTGCTCTCGCAGGGATATACGAATTGCATTATTGTGAACTGCCAAGTTTCTGCTATTTTATGGTCAAATGCATTATGGCGAACCGCATTATTCGACACGTATACACTCGTCTAAAAATATTTAACACTAAATAACAAAAAGTGTTTAGAACAGAACCTTGCTTTTTGCTAAAGTTACCCGTTTCGGACTTAAGAACCGTCAAAAATAGTTGGAAGAAAGCATAGTTTACTAGGAAGATAATTCAGTTTATAAAAAAAGAGGAGGGGGAAGAAAAAAAGTTTCTTTGATAAATTATAATAAATTAACAAACAATAGTTTAAATTTATAAGACCTTCATAATACTTTGAATCCATGGTGTTTGTAGCTGTGAAAAAGATTTGTTTGCCCTTTTCAATTAAAAAAAGAAAAAGTAGATTGCTTTTTCTAACCTCGAGGTTTAAAGATTGATTTTCCCGGTTGTTTATTTAGCGGATAAATTTCATCTTATCCTCTTATTAACTCTTTTGAGGTAAAACAAACGTAAACTCTACAGGATGGAAAATAAAATTTCCTCGGCTAAAAAATGGCTTCAAAACGTAGCCAAAACTGCCAGGACTTAATTAAAAAAGGGAGGTGGCTTAAAATTTTTCGGGCCGTAAAATTTCAATTTTCTGCTTAGATGATGCTTTAAGAATCAACCTACAAGACTTAACCTTATTTAATTAGTGGCTGAACGTTTATTTAATCAATTCATAACCGGTGCAACTTATTCATTTTTGTACATCTTGCTTTCGTCATCGATGAGGCAATGGAGCTAATTTTAACTTACAAAACAGTCAACTGATTTTTCAATTTTTTAGTTTTAGGCAAATTATGATATGATGAAGGAAAGCGATATTGGAAACCTAAAAGTTGGCACAACTGTTCTTTTGTACTCTTAAAAATAACGTAACTGTGAAAATCTCATGAAAATTGGTCCACTCAGGAAAATTTAGCTCGAAACAAAAATCCTAGGTAGCGATTTTTGAACAGTTTTTCTGTGTTAAGAATCAAGGAAAAATTTTAGTTTTACTTTTCAACATCTTTTATGCCCTCCTCCACAATTTATTTTTGTCTAGTTTGCCTGACCTAAGGTGAAATGACAAAAAGATATTTTTAAGCTAAAAAAAAGTTGGTTAAACGTCGTCCTTGGAGGAGTGAGAACACAATCAGTCAAAGTAGTTCTCATTAGCTTCTTCTTTTTTTTTCTTTTTTTAAAGAAACAACACGCAACAAATTATAGAACATTTGAATTCTTTAAAAATAATTGATTCGGAGTTTATCCACCGCATAAAACTTGGGGAAGTTTTTCATTCTTGTTTTTCTAAAAAACATTTTTTGGATCGAGGCCAAAATCAACGGTCTTTCATGGCGTAAGCTGCAACAATGAATTTATGAATTTAGCTTTTCTTCTAGAGAGCCTTCTAAATTAATGGTCTAAGCGCGAAAATGTGGACACTTGTAGCTACGAAGAGGGAAAACTAAATAGGACTGTAGGTTTCTCTAAGAGAATTTATTGCATTACCTCCATATCCGGTTCTAGGTAGAGTTTTCCAGACCCTGTGGAGGAAAATTGATCAGTGATCTTAACAGGTCATGAGGTTGTCCTTGGTGCCGGCCGTCTGTCGCCAGTTTTCATCAGATTTTCCCTTAATTTGTTGTTATCTTAAGCATACATGTATATCTGAAAAATGCTCTCTTCGAAATATATAATAACTGCGAACTGTCTGATTTACCACAGACGTCCAGAAGTCCGATCTTTTTAATAATCGATAACCCCGATCATAATTTCTTAAAACTGGAAGAAGGGGGAAAAAAGGTTGCTTTCCGAATGTGACTAAATTAGAAAGAAGTTGTTTGAGGAGAAACGCGTTTTAAATTTTTAAGTACACAACATAAAGTATTTCCGGAGTCATTTCCAATTTTAGAACCCTCAGGCATCCAAGATAAAAGCGGAGTTTCGATTTACTCAGTACACAATGATATATTTGGTCACCGCGCATTTTGTTGACCCGCGAACTATCGATTTTTGCGGGTTCAAGTTCGAACATAAAAACAGCGTTAATCCTTTTTTTATTTTTCCTCCCACACAATAGCCTCGTTACATCGCGGTAACGAACGTACCCACAGTCATTGTTACGCTAAAGCCACAAAGTAGACGGAAAAAAGTATTTTAGAAGAAAAAGTGAGAAAAAAAGAGTTTTATAGGTGGCCGGGAGATGGCAAGTAAAATTATGGAGGGTAATAACGCTAACGGCTTTGGATAAACTTGGGGATTTAAAAAAGGAGTAGAAGTGCCTCCAAATTTTCACTCAAAAAGGCAAATAATAATAATATTATTAAAGTTGAAGTTTACGGAGAATCTTACTACGAAAATCCTACAAACCTTTCCCTCTTAATTTTTCTTCGCGCTCTCCTTCCCCTTCGATTTATAATTCATCCAATCCAACCCCCTTTTGTCAGAAAATAAAGTCAACGAAGAAATTAAATGTCAATATGAAATGACTTCCCAAACAAGGAGCGCTATACAGTATTTTCACAAATATTTAACCAATGGCGAGTTCTTTTCAACAGACTTACTCTTTTTGACGTTCAAATAAGGCTAAAATGGGCTAATAGGGTAAAATTTTAAGCCTAGCTAGGCCTCTTCGAACGGGCATCAAGAGCCCAAATTTCACCCTGCTATGATTTTTTCCCCTCCCAATAAATTCTATTTAAAAGAACGAGTATTCAGTAAAAAGAAGATCGCAACAGTAGTACGTCCGCAACTTAAATAAACTTGGCTAACAAAACATTACACAGACAGATCTCCGACATTTCGCGAGTTTCAAAGGAAAAAAAATAGAAAAAGGAAGATTCAGAGAAAATTTGGTAGAAATTAGTGGAATAAAAGTGTTGGGGAAAAAACTGGAGGACGGCCGGCCGGCAAATCAGACAACCTCATGGTAGATAAAGATCACAAATTTCTTAGTTTGTGGTCACAAAATTGGAAAAGTGATATAAAATTTAATTTATTTGACATCTACTTATTTATGAAAAAGATAAGTTTCTAGAGATTCATTTTGACACCTACTTGTTTATGGAGAAGGTAAGTTTACTATAGCTACCCTCTTCAAACGTCGCGAAAAAATTCTTCGTGAATAATAAACTTTGTGTGTATTTTAGGTAAGATTTACGATTATTCACCTATCAGTGGTAAAAAAATGACTTAATGATAACGAAGCGTTAAGATAAGAATATTTATTTTGGATTTCTGTGAACTGACTACCTGACTACCGAAGAAAATGTAAAGTCTGATTTATTTAAGTCTTAATGCAAAGATAATTAAACATTTAAATGTAAAATGACCGGTATACAAAGCGGCTAAGTAAAAAATAAAAATAAAATACATAAAAAACGAATTTCGTACTTTTTGCATTAATCTTTAAATTTAAGCAGAAGTCTGTTTTCCGAGAGCTTTTCTCCATTTACTAATTTTTACGTATTTTACGTTTAGTATTTTTTAAAAAAATTATCATTTTTAAAAAATGCATAGAAAACATATTTTATAATTTGTTAATAAAATTGATTAAAAAAAAAAAGAAAGTTTGGCAAAAAATTCATAGTTATAAGTCGAGATCTTTTGGAACAACTATTCAGGCACTTTGACACCCCGTTAAAAGGTCAAAGAGAACATAGACCCCTTGAGTAATTTGCAATATAAAACATTCTTGGTTAAAATCCGGGGCGGCTTCCCTTTAGCCCTGTCCTCAAGGGATCGATATTTCTTGGCGAATTATAAATTAACCCAGAGGCCGGATATGTCAAAGAATATCTTTATATAGAACAAAGCTTTTGTGTATAGAATCCGATTTTCTCGGTTTAATATCATCCGGGTTATCGCGGACCCATATTGGCATCTGTCAATATCATTAATTGGATACGAAGGAATTGGTTTTTTGTCCCTATTTAAATGCTTTGTCAAAGAAAAAAAGAAAAATTCACTTAAATTCTCAACATTTTCTTCTGTTTCGGATTAAGTCGGCTATTTTTACAAGCGACCCGTGGGTCTCGCCTCGAACACATGTCTATACCCCATGTCAGAGAAAAAACGAAGGTACCTCGAAAATAACATTGGATTGTTTATTGAGGCAAGTCAAAAAAATAAGAAAAGTTTTAAAATAGATCGAAGTTTAAAAATAGATTTCGAAGAAATCTACCTAAAATTCAATATCTTGTATAATGAGATAAACAACGGTTTAAAAAAAGTTGGGAAATATCGATTAGAAGGGAAAACAGCTTGGAAGCCGGATAAAGAGGAGAGAGAGAAAAAAAACTTGCAACTCTTTCTGTCGCTTTCTGGGTACACGCTATTGAGCTAGTATAGTTTCCAAAGGAGTTAAACATTTGGCTGTTTAAGAACTTTTTTCCTGCCAAAGAATGTTTCAGGAATTCGTTTTTATTTTAGGAAAGGAAGGAGTTCCGTTTGCGTCGCCCAACGTTTTCAACGAAGAAGACATCTGGTCAAAATAGGGAAGGTCCAAAACTTTTTAAAACGTCGGCGGATTAGCCCCCAAAAGAAATGGTGCCTTGATCAATTTCAAAATGTGGATTAGCCTAGAAAAGCCGACATGGATCTAAATGGACTTTGTCAAAAGCATCAATGGAAAGAATTGCCTGCCCGAGTTTGAGAGACGGGTCGTGAAAAGAAGGGTTGACTCCGTCAAGTGGACGTTCAATAAAAATACCACATCCTCTCCAAACACCCCTTTCTCCTTTTATTTTTTATCACTACCTTCACAGCTTCAAAAAATTGTCAGGCTACATACCACAACGGTTGAAGAGGAAATGCCTTTTTTCGCAACCGAGGCGATCGTTCAACCTTCAACTCGTACCTGAAACAATACAAAAATGCAATTCAAAACCATGTAATCTTCTGACGTTTTGCCATATCAAAAACAGAAAAGAGAAACCCATTTTATGTACTTCAGGCTAAAACCGTAAACGAGAGAACACCGTTCAACATAACACACTTCACCCTAAAGCAGTTGAACATAAAAAATTTGTAGTTCACCAAAATGCGTTTCGAAATAATGCAACTGAACATAAAGCTCTGAAAAGTTCAAAAATTTTGAGCATAATGCATTTCTACATAAAGCGTTTCGCCATAAACGACTTTTTCAATAAATGCAAGTCGACATAAAAAAAGTGCAAATCAACACAACGCTTCTCACCATAAAAGCGTCTCTTTAAACTTGTTGTTTCGCTAGAAAACTGTTTCAGTCGTTTGGGCATAATACATCTCACCATAAACTAGGACATCGAAAGAGCATTCTTATTTTCGCCGTTTAAAACGCGATTATGGCGTAATGACAAAAACCTTAACACCTGACAGTTCACCATAATGCAATTCAACATAAAGCATCTCACCATTAACTAGGAAAAGCAAGCAGGCAGCCAATGGGATCCGCTTCTTTTGCTCCTTTTATGACCCAAGGGGGTTTCTTTCTTTTCTTCCCCTCTCGAGGATGTGCGCATTGCATTATGGTGAACTGCCAAGTTTTAAGGTTTTTATCGTTTCGCCATAATCGGGTTTTAAACGGCGAAAATAGGCTTGCTCCTTGGCTGTCAATAGTTTATAGTGAGATGTATTATGCCCAAACGAATGTGACAGTTTTATGGCGAAATGAAAAGTTCTTTAAAATGAAAGTTTCCTGTGTTCAACTGCGTTATGTTGAAACGACAATTTTATGTCGAAACGACAAGCGTTAAATCTCTTCTTTATGGTGAGATGTATTATGGTGAACGTTTTCTACTTTTTTTCTTTATGTTAACCAGCAGATTTTTTTTGGTGAACGGTAACTCTCGATTTCTGCTATTTTATGGTCAAATGCATTATGACGAACCGCATTATGTCGACACGTATACACTCACTATGCATAGAAAATTTCGCCAGTTTTACCATAATATGAGGGGTACAAGGGGGAGTGAAGGCCTCGGTACCTCCTGGGTGGCCTGGACCCTGGAGGACCAAAATACCGGGTAATGCCTCAGTCGGACTTTACGACATACCCCAAGCCCAACCACCACGTCCTCGTCGTGTACCCTGGGCAACGCGATGAGCGGCTAACGGTGGAGGGCAAGAGCGACTCCCGGCGCTATAACGGGGAATACAGGCTAAGGGAGACAACCCCTACAGAAAACCCCAAGCTAAGGTGTAAGGAGCAACGTGCCGAGGGCTGGATGGCCGAGGGGTAACTTCGGTCCCTAACGTTCTCCCTGGGGGCACCGGTCGACCCCCCCTTGTATTTAGACTTACCCGGCCATGCGGGGCTCTGGTCGGGCGGACTTACTTCCCTAGCTTCTCCGTTTCTGCATGGCACAACCACAAACAAAAACACAAAACACCACCACAACACCCACCACTACCACCCAAACAGCAGGACGGTGGCTCCGGCTCCTCAAGGGGCGGCACGGGGGACGGGACGCGGTGCAAAGGCTCCCGAAGCCAGCACCGCGGACCGCACTTCCGGCCAAGGTCCATTGAGGAGTTGGAGAGGATGACGGACCAGGAGGTCAGAAGGGTCAAACTCACCGGCCAATCCCGACACAGGATTCAAAATCTAGTCGGCGAGGGGGTGGAGTTCCTGAGGGCCAAGAGGTCCGTCATCCGGGACAACATAATACAAAACTGACCAGGTCAATGCCAAAGGCGGGGACGTCGACAGGGGGTGATACTCCCTGCACGACTAAGTCCAATAGCGCCAGGGCAAACGGCCCAGATCAGAGTCGGTCACACCGGTTAAGGCCCCTGAGAGGAAAAAACCGAGGCAGCCCGAACAGGTAAGAGCTCAGCTCTCCTATAGGGATGCCTCGGCCTCTGTGAAGGTAGGTCTGGTGGACACCGACTACCCTAAGGTCCAGCTCAGCGATGAGCAACAGGACAGGGTGCTGGAGGCTGTCCTCAAAGCCTATGAGAGGGAGGTGGACAGCGGAATTCAAATCCGCTTCCTCCGATCCAATCATAGGCCGGGCTTCCTCCTTGTTACCTGTGCGAATGCCGAGGCGGCGGGCTGGCTGGTGGATATTACCCCCACCCTGAGGCCATGGGAAGGTGCAAACCTCCGTGCGCTGAAGGGTGAGGAGATCCCCGGCCGGTGACGTGCACGGTATTCGTCGCGGAGGAGTTTGGCAAGGATCTGACCAAAGATCAGATCCTCTCCAGACTTCAAGTAAGTAATAGGCGGTTGCGTACCGACAGATGGGCGTCCTGGGGCGACCGGTCCAGTGACGGAGGTAAGGTTTGGACCTTCGCCATGGACGGGGAGTCCCTGGAGGCCCTGAAGTCAGAGGGCATGCAGGCCTATTTTGGCATGAGAACCCTCAAGTTCAGGGCGAGGGAGGGGGAGACAACCAAGGGAGATTCTCCCGCGGACCCCCCTTCCGAGCTACGAGCAGAGGGGGATCAAAAGCAGAAGAAGGAGGGGAAAAAGGGCAAAAAGAAGCGGAAAAAGGCCCAATTTACCACCCCTCCGGATTTAACGGACAACACCAGCCCACTACTAAGGCCTTCGGCAAAGCCCCTTGTCAGGGCGCCGGAGGGTACCATGGAGGTTGATTCCCCCATGGCTGTGGGCTCGGTGGACAACACCAGCCCACTACTAAGGCCTTCGGCACAGCCCCTCGTCAGGGCGCCGGAGGGTACCATGGAGGTTGATCCCCCCGTGGCTGTGGGCTCGGTGGCCCCCTCACCGACGAAATGAGGGGGAAGGAGGGACTCCGGTTCCTGCAGGGAAATCTCCATCACGCAAGGGCGGCCTCGGCCATCCTGTGCAAAACGATGGAGAATGAAGGCGTGGACATAGCCCTCCTGCAGGAACCATGGTTGAATGGAAGCGTCGTCAGGGGCCTCGGAGTCCCAACCACTCAGGTAATGTATGATAGGTCTGCCCCCAGACCTCGAGCCTGCATGGTGGTAAGTAAAGAATTCAATTGCTTATTGATCCCTGAGCTTTGCTCAGGGGATTGTGTTGCAGGAATCCTGACAGTGAAAACGGAAGTAGGACCAAAAAAGGTACTAATATGCTCGGCCTACTTCCCGGACGAGGACACCTGTCCACCAGAAGCCATACAACAGGTTGTGGATCACGCGCGCAGTAGGTGCCTTCCTCTCCTGATCAGCTGCGACGCCAATGCACATCACACAAACTGGGGTAGTAGCAACATAAACGCCAGAGGTGAGTCCCTTTTAGACTTTATCGCTGGTGAAGGGCTTGACATAGCCAATGTTGGCAATGAACCGACGTTTGTGATCCGCTCAAGGGCAGAGGTACTGGATATAACCCTGTGCCTGCCCAGGGGGGGAATTAACATCCGTGACTGGCATGTGTCTCAGGAACCTTCCGGCTCCGATCACAGACACATCCGGTTCACGCTAGACATCCCGAATCTGGTATCTACCACCTATCGGAATCCTCGGGAGACGAACTGGGACGGCTTCTCCAAGTCTCTCAGTCTGAACCTGAGGACGGTGGGTGGGACGATCTCAGACAGGGGTGACCTGGACACTGTCACGAGGCAGCTGAGCGAGGCCATTGTTGAGGCCTGGGAAGCCAACTGCCCGGAGAAGACCAGGAGAAACAGGTATAAAACTGTTTGGTGGAACAATCATCTGGAGGAACTGCGCATCCAGGTGAGAAGGCTATTTAATAGAGCCAAAGCCACCAACGCCTGGGATACATATAGAGAGCAGTTAACCCTGTACAATAAAGAAATCCGGAAAGCGAAAAGGGCCTCGTGGAGGAGGTTTTGCGGAGAGGTGCATGAGACGCCAGAAGCGGCCAGAATCCACAGGGTCCTGTCGAAGGATGGTACAGGGGGTCAAGTAGGATTCCTGAAAAAGACCGATGGAACCTATACGACCACTGCTGAGGAGAGCTTAAACCTTCTCATTAACACGCACTTTCCTGGTTCTATCCCAGAGGCCCATTCCACTGCCTTGTGCGGAGGAAGAAGGGCAGGGAAGGAGGACTGGTCAGTGGCGAAACACATAGTTACCCCCTCCAGGCTAAAGTGGGTGCTGAGTGGATTCAAGCCGTTCAAGGCCGCAGGGCCAGACGGCATCTACCCAGCACTCCTGCAAAGAGGCCAGGAAAAACTCCTGCCGCATCTTATAAGGTCATTTAGGGCCAGCATAGCATGGAGGTGTATTCCGAAGGCTTGGAGAGAGGTCAGGGTTGTTTTCCTACCTAAGATAGGCAAACAGGGAGACCACACTCCAAAGGCCTTCAGACCCATCAGCTTATCATCCTTCATGCTCAAGGCTCTGGAAAAACTGGTAGATAGGTATGTGCGAGAGACGGCTCTAAGGACTAATCCCCTAAGCTGTCGACAGTACGCCTATCAGCCGGGTAAATCCACAGACCTAGCGTTGGATGATCTCACCCGTCTCCTATCAAGATCCATTGAGGATAAGGAGATTGCCACGGCTCTGTTCATGGACGTGGAGGGAGCGTTCAACAACGCAACCACTGACTCCATGATCAGAGCTATGAATAACAAGGGAGTCGATCGTCAGATTTGCGAATGGATCGAGAGCTGCCTGAGCTCTAGGGTCATCACCTCGACCTTGGGCGACTCTTCCATTGTAGCGAGGACGACTAGGGGTTGCCCGCAGGGGGGGGTTCTTTCCCCTCTCCTGTGGGTGACCCTGGTTGACGACCTGCTACATCTGCTGGCTGAAGATGGCTACGACTGTCTAGGCTATGCGGATGACCTGGCGGTGGTGGTCAGAGGCAGATTTGCTGGGACCATTTCTGAAAGGGTTCAGCGGGCACTAACCCTGGTTAGTGACTGGTGTGTTCGGGAGGGTTTATCCATTAACCCTACGAAGACAGTAGTAGTCCCCTTCACAAAAAGGAGGGAACTAAGGGGTCTCAGACCCCTGGGGCTTGGTGGGGTGGCGATTCCATACTCCACTGAGGCGAAGTATCTGGGCGTCACCTTCGACCAGAGGCTTACGTGGAACGCTCACCTCGCCAAGACCACCCAAAAGGCGCTGCGAGCCCTCGGGCAATGCAGAAGGCTATGTGGTAAAAACTGGGGTCTGAATCCAAGCATGACCCTATGGCTATACAAACAGGTCGTCAGACCTATGGTAACCTATGGGTCAGTGGCGTGGTGGACTAAGGCGGATCAGGTAAAAACGGAGCGGCTCCTGGAAAAAGTTCAAAGGTCTGCGTGCCTGAGCATCACAGGAGCCATGAGGACAGCTCCGACCATGGCCTTAGAAGTCCTCTTGGACCTTCCACCTCTCCACTTATTTCTCAAAGAAATGGCTAAAGCCACAGTTGTAAGGCTCATGCAGGGTCAATCCCCGATCATTTCGAGACATGAGCTGAAACAACAGAAACTCCGCGACGCCATAATGTCCGATCCCATACTGGGGATGCCCTCGGACTATGCTGTCAAGGAGTATCACTTCGATAATAAATTCAAAGTGATAATCCCGGATAGGGAGGAGTGGAGGGCAAACCGCCCCATAAACGCTCACTCTATCTGGTACACCGACGGCTCCAAAATGCCATCTGGCACTGGGGCCGGGGTGTACGGACCAAAGCATCACGCTGAAATGACTATCTGCCTGGGACGGTATGCCACCGTCTTCCAGGCGGAAACAATAGCCATTGAACACTGCGCTAAGGAAATATGCAGATTGGGCTTAAAAAACAAGAAAATAGCAATCTGCTCCGATAGCCAGGCCGCACTAAAAGCACTATCTGCCCCCGAAAACACCTCGGTGGTGGTGCGGGACTGTTTAAAGGCCCTGGAAGAAATATCCGCCGACAACTCTGTCTTGCTGTCATGGATACCAGGGCACTCGGGGCTCAGGGGCAATGAGAAGGCCGACGAGCTGGCCCGCAAGGGATCAGAAATGACCCCCATTGGCCCTGAGCCCTTCTGTCACATTTCTAGGAGTGTGAAGAGGGAGGAGCTCAAAAGGCAAACTCTCTCTGCTACTTTGACGAGATGGCATAAAGCTCGAGGTCAAAGGCATGCCAAGATGTTCATTAGTGGACCACGGCATGGATTTACAGCAGACCTGCTCAGGCAGGGCAGAACCAAAGTCCGCATTATGGTGGGTCTGCTGACTGGCCACTGTAAACTCCGTAAGCACCTTCAAAGGTTGGGAGTGACAGAGGACAGCACCTGCCGCTTCTGCTTGGAGGAGGAGGAGACGGCGGAGCACGTCCTCTGTTATTGCGAAGGCCTAGCACGGCTGAGGTTCATGGATATAGGGGAAGAGAAACCCAGTCCATCGAACTACACAAAGAGACCCCTGTCCAGCCTCTGGAGGCTAATTAAGAGCCTGGGGCTTGATGGGGAGCTCTGATTAGGAAACAAGGGCGCACAATAGACCCATTAGGGGTCGGAGTGCACAAGGCCCCAAAAAACCTAAATCTAATCCTAAATCTACCATAATATGAAGACCCTATTTTTACGGCATGGGTTTATTTTAAGCAACTGTAGGGGTCAATGAATTTCCTTTATCACCGCGGACAATTTGATTGGCTTCGGTTGTTCAATGAGAGACGTCATGACTTGTAGTGAATACTAACCTAGCGTGATTTCTAGCCACTTTTTATTCAAGTATGTGCATGCATTAGAAGCGCATTTACATGCAGGATAATACATTTGCAATACGAAACGTCTAATCTTTCGACCACCGAAGCAACTCGAACACTTCAAACATTTAATATCTCGGATTAGACCGAGTGTAGAAGCCGCCCACTTAACCTCGCCGAGATTAAAGAATGGAAACACAAGACGGTTGGAAAATAAGAGGATACTCGTGAAACTCAACTGCTCTCGATACTGCTAAGTGGGTGCATATAATAAAATTGTTAGCGGGCATTGCCAAGTCTGTTTTCATTTTAACTCCCCTTTCTCTGACATTTACGAGTGCGTATTGTGACATTTTGACTTTATTCTATAAGAAACTTTATCCCGTAGAGGATAGATACGTATGCGCCAAACCTATACGGCATTCATCCAAAAAAACACTTGTCACGTTGAATTCCGCCGAAAAAGAAGTTGCGCCATTTCAAAATCGTGACGCAATCAATTCAGGAGCAAACGGTTACGCAAATAGTCCCCCCCCCCATCATATTTGGAATTATTGTCGTTATATTCGAGATTAATGGAACTATAGAAAGGGTTTCTTCGGAAATAGCCTTCAAGAATAAACTATCAATAAATTCTTGGGATAATTATTTTTAAAAACTGAGGTGTTTCATCACAAAAACGATGTGAAAATCATGAGCTTGGTTGCTTATCTCTGTTTACAATTTTCCTTTGATTGAAGATGGATTCTTGATTCAAGTTTACATTCCGTATCACTCTTGCCAAACGGAATCGTAAATCAATTGTACAATTTAATTCCTTAAAGAATTTATTGTTTAACCCTCCATGTCGGGTTTATGGGGAAGGGTCTTCCAGACCCCGTAGGGTTACCGATATTAACTTTGCTTGGACGTCAATCGTTTATCTGTCAAATCTGAAGTCATCTGACGTCAATTAGACGTGCAAATCCTTCTGCGCATGCTCCAGAAGTTTCAAACTGTGGTTGGAAAAAAAGTTAATATCAAAGAATAATTAAACGAGAGGTTTATTTTGCTATGAATATTTGATGTGAAGATGTTGAGTATTCAACAAGTCATTTGGTGGAACAATAGAGAGCGCGAATAAACGCCGGAAAGAAAGGAAATGTAGCCGGTGTGTGACCGGAAAGACTCGAAGCGAATTAATACCAAGTTAGGGATTCTCGTCCCACATTATAACATTCGCTTCTTTTACTTTTATCAATAACCGTTTTGCATGTCAATCGGGTCACTCCAGACAGATTTTCAAGTACGATAATAGAAGGATCGATAATTTGTGCCGACCGGAGGGTTTCCTGCGCTCTGAACCTTCACTAAAAATAGATCATTTTCGTTTCCTGGACCCCGTATAAATAAATAGCCGAAAGTTTGATAAATAAACCGGATCCTTTTTCGGAGGGATGGTGAGGTCCAGAAGGAAGATCAATATCTGAGGCAAGTTATCTTCAAACCTATAGTCGTTTTATCTTCGAGTTTAACAATATCTATCCTGGGATATCGCACAAAGTTCCTATTTATTTGTGTACTTTCTTCTAAATGAAAATCCTTATTTCCACTAATTTTAACTCTTAAGTTCTAGGTTTAACTCAAGTTCCAGCTAAAAATCAAAAAATTTCCGAGAAAGTAGATAAGCAAAGTCGACCAACTTAGCATCTCATCGTAAATTCGACCTAAAAGTGATATGAGCAAAATATTAAATTCAACGCAAAATCCGCGACGTAGTAAATGCGGCGGCTGACTACCGACTGCGCCGAAGTGACTACCTGGATTGAAAAATTATTGCCAACTGCGCCGCGAGTCCTATCAGATAATCTCTTGGGCTCTAAGCCTATGACCAACTGCGCCGAACAAAATAAATAAACAATAGAAGTATCTAACGAGCGCAACCTCGCGAGAGGAAAAAAATTAACACCCTAGAGGTATCTAACGAGCGCATCCTCGCGAGAGGAAAAAAATTAACCCCCTAGTGGTATCCAACGAGCACATCCTACGCTACCTCGTTCCTAGATTCCTTAGGTACAGTCATTTTTTGTCCATTTTTAATCATTAAGGCCGGTCGAAAGGTGCCTATGTTTCGTTTTCCCCAAAATAAATAATTTCGGCGCAGTTGGTATGCGGCGCAGTAGGTATCGGCAATGACAGCGGATTAGGGGTACCCTTGGAGTCCCGGCGCAGTTGGCCTTTTTTCGGCGCAGTTGGATAGAGCCCTAAATTTTAACTTTTTACCTTATCAAGAGAAGCGATTGCTGAAAAATATTACCTACTTTTGATTTCAACTTTCTCAAATTATTGTTCGGAATTTGGGATTGGCTCGTCCACTTAAAAATTAAAAAATAACTAATTTTATTTACTGGATAAATATAATAATAAATAAAAATAATAATATAAAAATTGAATAATATTGAACTCCGTTGTTGGCGGGGGGGGGGGGGGGGTTAACGCGGTTTTTCCCGGGTTTTTGCTTTTATTTCCAAAACGGTACGTCGTAGCCAAAAATATTTAAGTTGAAAAAGAAAGCCGACGAAATTTTCTATAAATTTATATAAATTAAAATTTTTTGTATGACCAACGGCGCCCGAGATACAGGACGGCGAAATATATTTCTCTCTTTTGCCGCATTGGGCTCTATCCAACTGCGCCGAAAAAAGGCCAACTGCGCCGGGACTCCAAGGGTACCCCTAATCCGCTGTCATTGCCGATACCAACTGCGCCGAAATTATTTATTTTGGGAAAACGAAACATAGGCACCTTTCGCCCGGCCTTAAGGATTAAAAATGGAAAAAAAAAGACTGTACCTAAGGAATCTAGGAACGAGGTAGCGTAGGATGTGTTCGTTGGATACCACTAGGGGGTTAATTTTTTCCTCTCGCGAGGATGCGCTCGTAAGATACCTCTAGGGGGTTAATTTTTTTTCCTCTCGCGAGGATGCGCTCGTTAGATACCTTTGGAGGTTAATTTTTTTCCTCTCGCGAGGATGCGCTCATTAGATACCTCTAGGGTGTTAATTTTTTTCCTCTCGCGAGGTTGCGCTCGTTAGATACTTCTATTGTTTATTTATTTTGTTCGGCGCAGTTGGTCATAGGCTTAGAGCCCAAGAGATTATCTGATAGGACTCGCGGCGCAGTTGGCAATAATTTTTCAATCCAGGTAGTCACTTCGGCGCAGTCGGTAGTCAGCCAAAATTTATCAGGTAGCCTATAAAAATAAAAAATTCAAGGGGATCCAGTGGCCATAGAATTTTCGCCTAATATCTCCAGTTTATCTATACCTAATTTAAGCCTTTTGGTGTACTTGAGGTTAATGAAAACTTGTTGCTTAGGTGTTATTAAAACCGGTTTGGGACCCAATAGGCGTGGGAGATAAGAGGCACTTGAAACCGAATGATCGGATCGAATTTACGATTTCTATAACCCATTATATCTTTAGGAAAACTCGACATTTCATCTACTTTTTCAAGTTCTCGGTTGCGAACAATTCTCAGAACGACTTTCATCACAATGGAAGAATTCCGGGCTCAAACTGTTACGAGACCGGAATAAAAACGAGGCTCATTCAGTAAAGTTGGAAAAAAATTCCAGTACTTAACATTATCTAGGAAATACTTTTTCCAATAAGCTGTCAGAAGAAAGAAGGCTTTAACTCATGCGGAGAAAGTTGATACAGATTGTATAATCAACAAGAGCCGCGGTGCCGCTACAACAAAAGGCCCAATTACACATTTATTAACCGTTTCGTTAAAAGTAATTCACAGTTTTGAGAAGTGAATACGAATTTCGGACAAAACTGGGGCCTTTATTGACTTTGATGGAATGGAAGGTCTGATAACTTTCATTAGATACGCCCCGAGATTGGATTCCTCGAGACATCGGCAAGTGAATGGCGATCTTGACCTCAACGAAGGCCAACACTAAAAATAATCTCATTTTTCACATTATTTTAACAGAAAAAAAATCTAAAACCAGTGATGCACGAAGAACATACTAAAAAAAATCATTTTTCCGAATGGTATGTAGGCGTAAATTGACCTTCAGACGTCATCATAAACACAAAGTAAAATATGTCTAAATCAGGAAGAACACGTTTTTTAAAAAAAATTTAAAAATATCCCTTTCGTACCGGACACCATCTAAACCAATATAAAATTAATAGTTGGTCACACTGAGGTCAGTTTTAATAAATTAAAAAAATATTCGATTTGATCATCCGGGGTCTAAAAGACCCTTCCCCAAAAACCCGACGTGGAGAGTATCGCAATAACTTTAAGGAAGTTTAAAAAAATCTAGTAGGGTTATTGGGGAAGGGTCTCCCAGACTTTGCAGAAGATGGATGTTGAGAATCGTGCAGCAACATTCGGTGGAACCTGCTAGTTTTAAACTTCAACACTGGCTCATTTTAGACTTAAAAATTTACTCATTTGGTATGCAGATAAGGAGTACCTGGAAGTTATAGGCAGTCATAAAAAATATTTGCTCATTTGGGGGTCGCTGAGTGAGCAATAAAATTAAACGAATTACACATGAAAATGCAGGTTGAAAACCGCCAACTTTTACCACACTACCGCTGTTACAGATATCAAATTATTTTGGTTTATTTATCGCCATTATCATTAGCATGGCTTACCTGTTGGCTATGGAAATGAGGCTTAAGGATGATTGGAAAATTAAATGGCCAACTGGCTGCGGAGGTTGAAAAGCGACTTATCTCTCGTCATGGATTGAGAGACATGACGTGCAGTGGTTGAATCGTAGCCAACTTCCCATCCCTATCTCCCGACTCCCGTCACTCTGCACTTTTGATCTAAAGGGCCAAACCTCAGGTTTCTTTCAAACTCTATTAAGGTCAACACCGAATCAAACGACAATAAAAATTGAGACGTCGTAATTAAGGCCGTCGCGTAGGTAAAATGCGTAGATGCTTTTTTTTAAATATTAATAAAAATTGGATTGTTCGACAAAAGAGATTCCCACGCGTTCTTAAGACGGATGAACGGTTTTAAATTTCTTTCTGAACTTTCACAGCGAATAGGGCTATGGGATATTTAAGTAGGTAAGTACGTAAAAACAATGCAAAGAAAGTCCTTTAAAAAATGGAAGATACCTATCTACTTAATTAGAGCATGAAAAAAATATTTTAAACGTTAATTTACGCTAAATAATTAACTCTAAGAGGCTTTCGTCCAAATGAAATAAACCAGATGCAAAATAATCCACAATGCTCGTCATTCAATAAGTTTAGGGACCGTATTTGTAAACATTCCTTCCCTTAACCAACACCTTGAACATCCCTTCAACGGAAAACCGCTCAAGTAGCCATGTAAAAGCAAAATGGTCTTGCACACGAAAAATAGAAGAAACTTTTCTTTTTTCAACAAAACAAATTTCTTTTTTCAATTTTTTCTCTAAAAATTTTCCTAGCTTTCTTTCCAACGAAAAATTTAAGTTATTTTTAAATTCTTTTCATCAAAAAATTTTCTTAGTTTTATACGATTTTTTTTTATCAAAAATTTTCCAAGTAAATATCAAGGTAGAAATAATGGGCTTTCTGCTCAAGGGATGCCTCTCGCGCAAAGGGGGAAGTATCAAATTTCTCCTTACTAACCCCCCCCCCCCCCCCCCCCCCGAACATCAAAATAACCTCATAAAGAAGAACATCAAAAATAACCTCATAAAGAAGAACATCAAAAATAACCTCATAAAGAAGAACATCAAAATAACCTCATAAAGAAGAACATCAAAAATAACCTCATAAAGAAGAACATCAAAAATAACCTCATAAAGAAGAACATCAAAATAACCTCATAAAGAAGAACATCAAAATAACCTCATAAAGAAGAACATCAAAAATAACCTCATAAAGAAGAACATCAAAAATAACCTCATAAAGAAGAACATCAAAATAACCTCATAAAGAAGAACATCAAAAATAACCTCATAAAGAAGAACATCAAAAAATAACCCCCCCCCCCCCCCATTTTTGTTTTTATTACCTACACCAAAAATTCAAGGAGTATATAACAAAGAGTATATCAATCATAAGGAGTATTTGGTGAAAATCGGAGCAATTGGCAAATTGGAGCGGTTCGGCTGCAGCGAATTTTTTCAAACAGACATATCTCCGCCATTTTTTCGAAATTCAAAAATCAACATTCTTGTTCACCTATTAAGGAAAACTGGTGAAAATCGGTTCTAAACTGTGGCCGTGAAGTGTTCCGGAAAAATGCTACGGACGGCCGGCCGGAACAACAGACTAAGCTGAGATCAGTACAGATCAATATTCGATCTGACCCTCTGGGGTCTGGAATACCCTTCCCAAAAGCCCGACGTGGAGGGTATCACAATAATTTCTAAGGAAGTTAATAAGTCAAATAAGGGATTAATAAGTCAATAAATGTTGTAGGCAGCGTTTAGTTGGCTGCATGAAACATTTTCCTAGAATGATTCTAATCAAAAATTCAAGATAAAGCACCTCAGAACAACTACAAATGGCAACAAGACCCAACGAATGCTCACTTTTCTCAAGAGCTACAGGACCGATTTTGACATTTTAAATAAAATTTAAATCGATGTGCGGAGAGAAACCGAAACAAAAAAAAAAATCTACTAAAACCCTTATTTGAAAGAAGAAGTTATTGTTTTTTGACCACATTCCGGAGTTGCTATCGGATTCCATAGCCTTTTCTAAAGGCGAACATTTACCAGAACTGGTGGGCAAACTTTTTTGATTTAAATTAGGTATCTACAATAATAGCCCGCTAATTAAATTCGGAAAATATTTGGCCAATTTCCAAAATATACTCATCTTCGCTTTAGTCACTTCCTAATAGATTCTCCACCTGATGATTCACACATACATGGAAAAAACCTACACTTTTTGGATTTAAAAAATAAATAAATTTTAAAAAACCAACAACTAATCTAGAAGGTAGATCTTGTAAGAAATAATCGACCTGAAAATCGGGACAATCTAGTTTTTACAAGACAGATGTCCGGTGTCGGATCAGTCCATCATAGGTGCAGTGGGTGTATTAATTAATTATTAGTTATTCGTTATTACTTAATAGTTAATAAACCGATAAGGTAAACAGAACAAAATATACAAAAAAAAAGTTCATCAAAAGAATATAAATGAAAATAATTGTTTAAATTTTATTATTTGTATAGAACTTTCGCATTTTATGGTAACTTTGCTTTCTTCAATGTTTTAGTTATAGATTGATACTGTATGGTGGTGGTATAATAATTTACAACTGAGAATACTTACATTTGGGATAGTTGGAGATCTCAAAAGTAATAAAATATCCTTTAATAAACACAAGAGCACTTAATTGATTAAAGATAACACACGTTAACTTCACTCGAACAACCGGAGATGTTTCTGTTTGAAACGAAAACACTGGAGGACCGTAAAAAAGGAAGATAACAACAGGAAAAAAGTTGTTATTTTACCAGAAGGGTCGAGGTTAACGGCGGGGGTCGAGAGAGGAGAGCGACGTTGGCGACTGCATTAAAAAATAGTTGGTACCTACACGGTTCGGGCCTGAGGAGACTCCGGGGAAAAAGCTTTGAGGGAGAAGGCGAGTGGAGACCCCCACCACGTCAAAAGCGAATCTTTTGTTGTTCGGACTAACGCCTTTTCCCTTTTTCGTGGGAGGGTAGAAGGCATGCGCCGCTAACTTGGCAGCCCACAACCAACCAGCCACTGCCATCTGTTGTGCCACTTTTAGACTAACTTTAAATTAGGGTGGCCCAGTAGTTCAAAAGCGATGTACTTACAACAGATTTGGGAGAACACCATTCATCATAATGCATTTCACCCTAAAGCAGTTGAACATAAAAAATCTGTAGTTCACCATAATGCGTTTCGGTATAATGCAATTGAACACAAAGCTCTCAATAGTTCAAAATTTTGAGCAAAATGCATTTGAACATACAGCGATTCTCCATTGACGACATTTTCAATAAATGCAAGTCGACATAAAAAAGTGCAAGTCACCATAACGCTTCTCACCATAAAATCCTTTCTTTAAACTTGTTTTCTCGCCATATAACTGTTTCTGTCATTTGGGCATAATAAATCTCACCATAAACAAGGGACAGTGAAAGAGCAAGCCTAATTTCGCCATTTAAAACGCGATTATGGCGAAACGACAAAAACAAAACTTGACAGTTCACCATAATGCAATTCAACATAAAGTATCTCACCATAAACTAGGAAAAGCAAGCAGGCAGCCAATGGGATCAGCTCGAGCTTATGAAACAAGGGGGTTAATTTTTTTCCTCTCGCAAGGAGGTGCGGATTGCATTATGGTAGACTTCAATCTAATACAGTATCGGTATAAAGGAAATATGTAATGAGTCAATGACTAATGATCTTACATGCTTTAAACAGGAATCTAGAATTCCTCCCTTTACAAGACGTGTTTCATGTAAATATAAAAATCATACTTATTTTTCACTCTTACTGGTAGGTATGGCCCAATGAGCAAAAGCCAAGTATAAAAAAACTGGTTTTTATATGAGGCGCTCCGAATACGAAGGGCGAACTCGACATCGGAGAAATTTTTTTTTTTCTTTTCAGATTCTAGACCTTTTGAAGAATACACCATGTAATTTTTATATTGAGTTTCCCCTTTTTTTCCCCTTTAAAATACGTAAAAACCGATATGCGGCAATGCTCAACTCTCAACCTTTTTTATTTAATTTTTTTTCTTTTCGAGATTTGGTGATTTTTAAAAAACCCTTTTCTCTATGATTCTATGATGATTCTAAAATCTCGCCACGAAAATTCCAGAGAGTGACTTTTCTGTCGAGTTCGCCCTTAACAGAAAACTTTAAAATGCGAATATCTCGAAACTACGTTTTGTTGAGTTCGCCCTTCGTATTCGGAGCGCCTCATATTATGTCTGAACTTTAACCCACGCTCAAGAGTAAAATAGCAAAAAAAAAAAAAAAAAAAAAAAAACTATAAAATATTATTTACTTACGTACTTCTTCATTAATGAAAAATTCTTGATGAACATCCGAAGCCAATGCCTCCTCTTTTGCCTTTCTCTTTTTGCAAGTTTGAACATGACATTGTTAAAAAACGCGGGAGCCTAATCACTTATTATGTACTTACAAAGTTTCATATACATCGATTTTAATATAAGGTAAAATATGTATCGAATAAAAAAAATCCTTATTTCAAATATTAAATCAATAATTTATGAAAACAATCAATTATTATTTTACTTACAAGTGGCAACCCTGATTATAACAGTCTAGAACATTCTAACCTCCTTCAGAATTCATTTGTTTTTTGCCTATGGTGATACAGCAAAATGACATACACGGCGTTTGAGGTAAAGAAAAATTAAAATTAAAATAATATTTCGAACCAAATAATATCTAAATTCTGTAAAATGTTCAAAAAGATTTCTTGTAAAATAAATCGAGTAAGTTGTTGAAATAATTGGCCATCAGTTGATAGTTTATCCATTGGAAAATTAGTTAAATTTAGTCGATATGAATAGGTTGTATTATTGGATCTCTGGGTTTTTTAAAGTCCCCGATGGTGAAATTGATGTTTCTCTTATTGAAAATTCTGAGAAAAATGTCGAAAAAGTCGAAGAGAGAGTGAGTCTCTAGAATTAAGCTTTCCTTGATAAGAAAGTTTTAGAATATTTCATTCTGCCTTCTCCTTGCCAAAACATCTAATGTTATGCAGAAATTTTGCTTTTTAACTTTTGAAAGAAAAGCTTTTCTATTACCCTCCATGTATGGTTTTTGGGAGAGGGCCACCATCTTTTCAATGCTCCAATCCACCAAGATCTTCCTTACTTAAGTGGTATAATAACTGATAGTAATTTCATTGAGCTTCATTATATCAACTCTAAACAATAATTCCAGGAATGATTTAATCTATTATGTTCTTCTTTTTCAGCATATGGAGGTGGACGAGAAGTCGTCCAAAGGTGAAGGATTTCGTCCATACTATGTGACCAAAATAGAAGAGCTTCAGCTTATTGTCGCTGAAAAAAGCCAGAATCTGCGGCGTCTTCAAGCTCAAAGGAATGAACTCAACGCAAAGGTTAGCTTCTATTTAAAAAATTATTTTATATAAATTATTTGTTTTCAGTGCGTATGCTTAGGGAAGAATTGCAGCTTCTTCAGGAGCAAGGCTCGTACGTTGGAGAAGTTGTTAAACCGATGGACAAAAAGAAAGTACTCGTCAAAGTTCATCCTGAAGGAAAATTTGTTGTCGATATTGATAAGAATATCGATATCAATGATGTGACACCGAATTCAAGGGTCGCTCTGCGCAATGAAAGTTACACCCTTCACAAAATCCTTCCGAACAAAGTCGACCCTCTTGTGTCGCTTATGATGGTCGAGAAAGTTCCTGACTCGACATATGAAATGGTTGGAGGATTAGACAAGCAGATTAAAGAGATAAAGAAGTCATCGAATTGCCCGTGAAGCACCCTGAATTGTTTGACGCTTTGGGTATTGCTCAACCAAAAGGTGTTCTGCTCTATGGACCTCCAGGAACTGGTAAAACTCTTTTGGCAAGAGCAGTCGCCATCATACCGAATGCACATTTATCCGCGTCTCTGGATCTGAACTGGTGCAGAAGTTTATCGGAGAAGGATCCCGAATGGTCAGAGAACTTTTCGTTATGGCCAGGTAAAATCAAGTCTTTAAAATAACTTGTAATTTTTATTTTTTTTTTATAGGGAACACGCTCCCTCCATCATTTTCATGGATGAAATCGACTCTATTGGTTCATCTCGAATTGAGTCTGGAAGCGGCGGTGACTCTGAAGTTCAGAGAACTATGCTGGAACTACTTAATCAACTTGATGGATTTGAGGCTACCAAAAATATCAAAGTATGTTGCACATTACCCCTTTATATCCAAAAAATTGCTTCTTATTTAGGTCATCATGGCTACCAACCGTATCGATATTTTGGATCCTGCTCTTCTTAGACCGGGAAGAATTGACCGTAAAATTGAATTTCCTCCACCAAACGAGGAGGCTAGACTTGACATCTTGCGTATCCACTCTCGTAAAATGAATTTAACTCGTGGTATCAATTTGAGAAAAATCGCTGAATTAATGCCCGGCGCTTCCGGTGCTGAAGTCAAGGTAATTTTTTTTGTCATGTTTAAAATTTGTATTAAGTTTTATTTCAGGGTGTTTGCACTGAAGCGGGTATGTACGCTTTGCGTGAAAGAAGAATTCATGTCACCCAAGAAGATTTCGAAATGGCCGTCGCCAAAGTTATGCAGAAAGACTCAGAGAAGAACATGTCCATCAAAAAATTGTGGAAATAAAAAAAATAGTTATTATTTCATTATATTATTTCTAATTTAAATCTTTGCTAATAAAATTTTTTTCGTCACAACTGATCGAAAAATGAAGACACTTCATTTCCTACTATTCCTCCTGTTCCAAGACCGCTCACGGCAAAGACCTAAAATCTATTGATGATTCATATTTTATTGTATCAAACTTACTGAGCCAGCCAGAGGAGTTTTTGCAACAATGCTAGCTTCCAATTCATCATACATCGTGGTGACAAATAAAGTTTCCAAGTTTTCTCCGCCCCAGATCACCGATGAAACCAAATCTGCTGGAATGATGAGCTCATATAAAAGCTCTCCAGATGCTGATATTTTTAATACCTGAAAAAGCGACTATTGAGTAAGGAAGAGAAAAAATTTAACGATAAAATAGTTTGGTCTGTCAAATTGGCTTCTTCCAAATGAAGTTAAAAGCAGCAGAGGAAGCCGACTGTTCTATTATCCATGTGTCATTAGTTGTGGCTGGCGAATGTGGCATGTAATTTAGCTATCTTTTATTGGTGAGGACAGGAATCTGAGTACCTAAGTACCTGGTGTGGGTAAACAGACTTTTGTTCCCTCGATAAGCAAAATGTAGAAAAACATTTGTTTCCCATAGTCACTGTGTGTTTGGCGCTAATAAACGTGGCCATGACAAATTAGACAAATAAAGGGTTTTTTTAAGGACACCTTGACTTAAGGAAAGTTGGGCCTTAATCGATTGTAGGAGCTAGAAGTACTATGAACTAGATTACTAGAAGATATTAGAGGTACTCTATGTATGCAGTACTGTGTATGCAGTGCCTATGCAGTACTGTGCCTATGCAGCCTATGCAGCCTATGCAGTACTGTGCCTATGCAGTACTGTGCCTATGCAGTACTTACTCGACCTCCGAAGCAAACTGCGACCCAAAGATTTCCATCCCTGTCAATGGTCATGCCATCCGGAATGCCTTCAATATTGTGGATTTTAAAATCAAAAAAGGTTCTCCTTTGAGCTAGAAATGAATAAAAATTAACTAATCAACCAAGTTTCTTACTTGCGTTCCCAGTTTCAACGTCGTAATCAAAAACATCACTTTTTTAGTCGACGAATCAATAAGTACATTAGCCGATTATCCAAACTCCAAGTGATACCATTTGAAATGCTAACAGAATTCAAAACAGTTTCCAATTTTCCACTAAGTGATACTCTGTATAAAGCTCCTTCTCCTTGTACTAGTTTTTTGGACATAGTTCCTATCCACAATCGCCCTTTAGCATCAGCTTTTCCATCGTTAAACCGATTATTTTTCCCTTTTTCAACTGAAAAATCGTTTTGATGTTTTTCTCTCCAGTTTCATGGTTCCAACTCAATATAGATATCGTTTTCCCATATCCAAGTATGAATTTTCCAGGTTTCCCCTGGATTGGGATTATTACATTGCATGTATCATCTACAACAAATTATGAACATCTCTAGTAAATTATTCTTACCTAGTTTTAATTTTTTATGCGCTTTACTATCTGGATGGTAGCGATGCACAGAATGGTCGTTAATATCAATAAAATACAAAGCTTTTTCTTCGACCGACCAATGAGGTCCCTCAGTATGAGGGTTGGGGCCTACCACTTGCTTCACCTCAACCATATTTAAGAATCACTCTGTAACAAAGGCACGAAAAAATTTTTATAGCTCATTATCTTCTCTAATAATGCCCTAAAAAAATAAGAGATACCTAATAAAAATTTACAATACTGTAATCAACCTTTTTTAATCCATCAATTGAAGCACTAGAGCAGAACATTCATTGCCATTTATGGAACAGTCAAAATCTTCTCTTATGTCACTTTTTAAGCATAAAACAAAAACCACTGACAAACTTATTTTTACAAATGTTAGAAATAGTTCATCTTTTAAGAAACTAGAGAAGGAGTAGCAAAAGCGATAGAACAATAGACCTTACTAGGCAGACACCCAAGGCTGATAGTCTCTCCTACTTTGTCAAACGAAAAATGTCTACTAGCTATTGTGGATTCTCAGAACTTGAGCTGAATGACTCTTTAAATAGATGAAAGGGGCATATCAATCAGCTGTTTCCATAATTCATGTTGACTGGAACCCAAAATGTAACAACTAGGAGAACGTCTAAAAATTCATGCTTCACAACTGGTCCCACCTTGAAACCCATCATCTTCAACTCGGCAATAAATGACTAAAATTCTATTGGTAACTGAGTGGACCAATCATAAATCAATAGTGATGGGACGATGGCCAATGAGTTTTTAGCTGAGGCTATTTAGATGACCATCTAAAGACTATTTAGGGCATTAACATGATGCTGATGATTAATCGACTGTTTACCTTATTATAAGCTATGATATATAAATGTTTAGCTGATAGGTCAATATATAAGACTGTAATAATAAGACAACTGCTTAGCCGAAAATCTGCCTGTATCCTAAAATATTTTGGAGAGTAGAGAGAGCAACTACTAACAAAAAGGATTTCGGCATTGATAATTGATTAACAGATTCTATGGGTTCTTTCATTCAGCAAAACCAACATCGAAATGACAGTAGAATTCATGTAAAACTTACTAAACTTGACCATTCTTCATCACCAATTTCACAGTACGTCCACAACTTATTTGTCTGAAAATAAGTAAACCGGAGTTTCCCTCGTAGCAAATCCGGCGCCAACACCTCTTCTATTTATATCAATTTATTTGTGTAGTTGTTTCTCTTCAGTTTATCATCTTCAATAAAATAATAAAACTCAATTGAAACGCGAAGGTCAACAGTTTATTAAATAAGGAGAAGATCAATAAACAACAATAAGGGAAATGACTATTCTCTATTACATAATTACAAATAAATATTTAAAAAAAAATTATAAGTATACAAAAAATTAAAGAAAAAAACGCACACATTACACAAATGCAAGTACGTCGATTTTCAGTGGTTAAAGAGTGCAGAAAACCACATGAAAATCCAATTTGTTATACAGCATAAATAAAAAAGTAATGAAATTTTTTTTATGTACAGGATATTGGCAGGTTCTATAGGAAAAAAAATTTTTGTTAGGGGGAAAAATTAAGTAAAAAGTGTGGTCCCGGTATCAATGGAGACCGACTCTCCTTACAACATAATTTTTTAAATGGAGGTTACAGGTTTTTTAAATGGTTACATTTTTTTAAATTTATGCTCTGATTCGCCGGTGACCTGCATATCCGCTTCAGCAATCGGGACAATCAAATTGTCTTTCGCCATCAAATTGTATTTCGTTATAAATTGAGTAAATCGTCGACACAAGTATGTTTCAGTCTAAAAATATAAAAAATTAAAGAAATTGATTTTTAAAAAACAATTAATGTAACCTCAAATTCATCAAATATTGTCCGATGATGGAAATACGCATGAGAAAATATTCTATACACTCTTCGACAGACAGACCCAAGTTTTGTTACTGAAGAATCTTTTATACTGACCCTAAAAAAGAAAGATGGATACCGAACACATTATTATGGTGCAATTAGGCAAATAAAGGGCTGAAGCTTTCAATTTATGGAAATGTTTTTTGAACAAAACATTTTATCTAGTTCAATATGACTATTAAAGACTGTTTAACTGAAGATATAATTGGCTCAAAGAATCTTTTCCCATAAATTAAAAGGTCCGGACCTAAGTGAACTGTTCTAGTTGAGATATGGTGGAAAACGAGACAAACCTGCTAGGAAAATATTTATTGCTATTTAAAAGGCATGCGGCGCCGTCTAACGTGTGCCTTGTATAGTCGATGGCAGGGCACTCTTTTGGAGTTTTGTGCGCAGCACAGAGGAAAATCCACTGTTCGGTAGCTGTCATTTGCGTACAAGTTTCCGGATGGCATTCCCACTGTAAGCGAACTGCGAGACCGTTGAGCTCCATGCAGAACTGACGAAGGTGCTCGTACTTCCAGACTCCTTCGTCTTGATTTTCAGGTGGCGTCAATATGACATCGATATTCGACGGCTCTTTCCTTATCTGTTGCTGTATATACTGCTGGACTGCAAGCGTGCTGTCCATCTCCTCAAACGGCTCATCAGGCCAACCATTAAAATTCTAAAACATAAAAGAGAAGTTCAAGATTAAAGAAAATTGACCAATGATCATCCTCAGATAAAGTGACTGTTTAGCTGGAGATCTAACGACTCAACGCCTGTTAAGCTGATAACGAAATGAATGTTTAGCTCACAAATATATGACTTATTAGCTCACCATGGCAATCTAATGACTATACTTGATGATTTAACGACTGTTTAGCTGAAAATCTAATGACTGCTAGTTCATGGCTCATCGACTGATTAGTGGTGATAACTTCCCTGCTTCAAGTTAGTTCCATCGCAATTTAATACAACCAATTTGATGAATTAAAAAATAAATAAATTTGGCAAAGGTAAATTTCGACCAATAAACAATTGATATCTAAAATAATCAATTTTTATATTTTATTAACTTTATCTTTTTTAATGAGTGGATTTTTTTTCCGGATTTCTTCAGCTCCAAGTTCTTTATAGTCAATGGGACAACTGTGAGTGTCTGTGTAACGGTGAGCGGAACAGAAAGTGTCGCCACAGCGACAAACAATGCCGGTGAGGCCGACACGTTTTCGGCAAACCGCACACCGATTCGGCTTTTTAAGTTTATTTTTCATTTGAGAGCTTTGATTGCAGATTTCGCTAATAATCGATTCACATTCAATTTCTTTTGAGCTTGTCCCCGGCGACTTCTCTTTACAACGTTTGTCATCAATTTCGTAATGTGTCTGGAATTTCGAGACTTTTCAATTTCGTTATAGAAGACTCGTTTATCAAAGGGTCTGGGTTAAGCTTGTACAAAGGATCCTCTTTTGATTTTACATAACGAATCGAATCCTTTGAACTTTCAAGCGAAACTCTCGCAGAATCCACTCTGTCCGAACAGACTTTGATCGACTTCTCAGATTCGCTTTCCATTTCTTTATCTTCATCTTTTTTTCTTTTCTCAGACATCCTATCCGATTCTCTCCTCAAATTTCAAGCTACATAAGAGAATCGGATAAACTAGAGAATTTACTACCTTTTTCTACAATCCATTAATAAAATACCACATGTTTAACTCATTCTGCCAGAACAAAAACTCGTCGCCCAAAATAACCATAAAATATCATTAAATACTCCAAAATTACTTTTTTAAATAAAACAAAATGAAGGAAACTTACGGCTGCTTTTGTCCCAGGGCGGTTTCTTCTCAAAACGCCTATTTTCATCATCAAACCAATTTTAAATATCTGAGATTAACACAGAAATAATACAATTCAATTATTGATTAAAAAGTAATGGTTTTAATAAATAGAACTTGTTTTAATCTTTAACTTTGAATGTAAATAAATATTTCCTCAAGTTCCAAGTTTGTTACACCCGTGCGGTTTATGAGCCACTATGACGTCACAGCTAAAGTAGATCCTTTGTAAGTAATACGGGAAAATCGCAAAGTTATTAATAAAAAGCCCTCATAATCCAAAAATAAAATTTGATAAATAAATTAAAAATTTCTTATTTAATCTTGGTTTAAATTCAATTAAATAAAAATTGAAATTAAAGACATCGATGACGTCAAGATGTAAAATTGAGACGACATCAAGTCACAAATAGAATCAGTTTGACCAACATTCTTACCTAACCATCTTTAAAAACGTTCTTTATTTTATTTTTTGAAATAAGTAAAGTTTAAAATATTTTGTAAGCCGCTTATCATTTTTTCTCTCTTCTCGAAATGTTTTACCATAAAATAATCACACCGGTTTTACTTTCAGGAGAGATTTGTTTCTATATTACGTTGGTACTCTTGAGTATTTTGAGGTTCGCGTAGTTTACGTGAGTCCGACGTTCGTACTTCACAAAATGGCGAACATACCGAAAACTCATGAAGGTATTACTGTTTTTATTATTATTTTTATATCTAAGCTATTACTATTTTCATATCTAAGCTTTATATTGTGTGGAGCATAATTTAAGTTTCTTGGGCTTCAAATGGCTTTTCATATTTTCTCCAATATTTAGTTCATAATTGGGTGTAACCCCCCTTGGCTTGGAACTTTTTCTTGTTGTTTTGATATCGTCGGGGCAAATTCTAAAATAATTATTAAACTGTGATAAATAAGCTAAACAGTGGTTAAATCAACGGAATTAGGCTATAGAGTGTGGATGAGGTGAATCCCCAAACCCCAGACGCTGCTTCAGGTTTTCGCCTTTGGCGGTGTTTGCTTCCATTTTTTGAAGCTCGTGAGAGGCCTTTCGCCTGAATCTGTCAGTTTTGACCTGTTTTATCATATAAACTGTAGTTCATTGTTTTAACTTCCTTAAAGAAGTTATTATGATACCCTCCATGTTGCATTTTTGGGGAAGGGTCTTCCAGACCCCGGAGGATCAAATTGAGTATTGATCTTACCGATCTCAACTTTGTTTGTGGTTCCAGCCGGCCGTCCGTAGCATTTTTCCGGAACACAATGAGACACAGTTTTGACCCGATTTTTTATTGTTAGCTTAACAGTCATTAGGGCGTCATATTCATTGTTACTGTAGTAAGAAATATGAAATGGATGAAAACCGACTTTTTTTAAAAGATCATTTTACATATCTTGGCGATGAAAAGAGGGCATTAGGATGGGATGGAGTTACCAAATAGCCTCCTAGATGAGTAACACGTAGTAAAAGTAGTTAACGTTCTTCATTTTAAATTAAAAATCTAAGCTTTAGTTTAATTATTTATTTACTCTTTCTTAGATATCGAAGCGCAGATACGTGAGATACAGACGAAAAAAGCGGCTGCGGCGGCTGAAGACAAAGTAAACAACCCAGATAAGCCAGGAGTCGGGTTCAGCGAAACTGGCTTCTTTGACCGTGATATTTACGGCGGTGGCAAATTCGAAGGTTACGTCACCTCAATCGCAGCCAACGATGAAGTCGACGAGGATGAATATGAGCCAGCCTCGTTCACCAACCAAAGTAAACGTCCTGGCTACACTGCTCCGGCCGCTCTTCTCAACGATGTCGCTCAGGTATGCTAACTTTCTATACTCACGATTGATAATTGTATACATGATATGCGATAATTTCTTTTTCTTTTTAGAGTGAAAAAGATTTCGATCCTTTTGCTGACAGACGTCGTCCAACGATCGCGGAGAAAGAAGACGAATACAGACAGATGAGAAGGCGAATGATTATATCACCTGAACGAATTGATCCTTTCGCTGAAGGTGGGTGTTGTCTTTAATTCATAAAATATCTTATCATAATATCATTATAATATATCATGTCAGCTCAGTGTATTAAATTGTAAACTCATTTTAATATTTTAACTATAATCCAAACTGAGCTGACATTTCAATATTTGTCTATTGGGGTACGTGTGTGAGATGAGAACGATAGCGTGTGTAAACGTTTTTTCCCCCTTGTTTTATTGCCACCTTGTATGGAATGTCTTTTGAATGTTTGAAGGATTTAGTGTGATCATTGAGTGGAGATGATTTTAATGCTTTTTTGATATTGGTTGTTTTTATGGACTTGAGTTCATTTTGGCTGTATCATCAGCCTTGCTGAACTCTTTCCTTATGCTGCTTGTTGGCAATCAATAGCATTTGGCTAAATCTCTTCTCATCTTTTAATGACACACTATTAATAGTTTTATTCGGAACTTATATTCGCAACAATATTAACAATCGAGTTTTTTCTTTAAAGAGAGAAGAACAACTACGGCTACGATCTTCAGTTAAAAAAATAAATAAAAAATTAAAATCCCTTTCTAATTTAGTCTGTTCGATTTCAGTTTATGGCGAAGACGGAGTTTTTATCTGATGGTAAAGATAATAGAAAAAAATTAATTCGTGCCTATAGTTAGCGCACGATGGGGTTTTTTCCGAATGAGAATGTGTGTGTTGCGAATGGTAGACAATTTATTAATCGCCCCAAGACTATTTGCAGGTTTACTTATTGCAACGCTCTACTTGGGATTCCTGTAATATGGAGTTTCCGGATCGTGTACGTATATAAAATAGTTCAATCGCAATGCATTGTTTTTATTATGTTGCCTCTGGCCATTCAAGACCATATTCAACATTTTGAAAGAAACCCTTTTACTGTAAAACAATGCATTGTCAAAAGTCCTCAAATGCTAATTTTTCTTTTATCTAGAGGTAATTTTATTTCCTTACATTTTATTTAGTTTTTTTGAGGACCTAAAAACCTTTTTCATTTTAAAGAGCTAAAAAAATAGTTAATAAAAAACATTCTTTTATAAATGTTCTAATATATTTTATTTTTGGTTTTGTTTTATGACCTTATAGGCGGAAAAACTCCAGATATTGGGTCGAGGTCTTATACAGAAATTATGAAAGAGCAGCTTCTCAGGAGTGAAGAAAGCGAGGTATGTATATTTTTGAGTTGCTAATCAAATTCTAAATTTTATTTTTACAGATAAGAAAGAAGTTGGCTGAGAAGGCGAAGGATGGTACACTAAAGATTCAAAGTAACGGTGACGGTGTCAAGGCGAAAAAACGAGGACGTTGGGATCAGACAGTTGACTCGGAAGCCTCGTCAGCGAAAAAGAAAGCCTCAGAAGGAACTTGGGATGAAGTAAGTTTGCTAAAAATCAAAATAACAAATATAATTGTAATTTTTAAGGCTACACCCGCTCAAGCAAGATGGGATGAAACTCCAGGACATGCGAAAGGATCTGAAACCCCTGGAGCGACGCCAAGTGCACGAATTTGGGATGCTACTCCTGGCCATGCGACGCCAGGCCATGCCACACCTGGACGGGAGACTCCAGCTCACCAAAGTTCGAGAAGAAATCGTTGGGATGAAACGCCCAAAACTGAACGTGAAACACCAGGTCATAGTGGATGGGCTGAAACTCCCAGGACGGATCGAGTTGGAGCTGATATACAGGACACGCCAACCCCTTCTGCTAGTAAAAGGAGGTCTCGATGGGACGAAACACCGTCTGCAACTCCAATCGGTGCAATGACACCGACAACACCTGCTATTTCAACTCCTATGCTTGGAGCAACTGCAACTCCCACTGGAAACAAAGCAATGTCAATGGCGACTCCAACCCCTGGACATTTGATGACTATGACTCCCGAACAACTTCAGGCTTATAGATGGGAAAGAGAAATTGATGAAAGAAATCGTCCTTTGACTGATGAAGAATTGGAAACAATGTTTCCTCCAGGTTATAAAGTTTTGAACCCTCCCGCTGGATACATTCCGATTCGTACTCCTGCTCGAAGATTAACTGCTACACCAACACCGATGGCTAACACCCCACAAGGGTTTTTCATGCAGTCTGAAGACAAAACAGCCAAATATGTCGATAACCAGCCTAAAGGTCAAAACTTGCCATTTCTCAAACCAGAAGATGCCCAATACTTTGACAAACTCTTGGTCGAAGTCGACGAAGAAGCTCTTCCGCCAGAAGAACAGAAGGAAAGAAAGATTATGCGTCTCCTTCTCAAAATAAAGAATGGAACTCCACCGATGCGTAAAGCTGCTTTGAGGCAGATACCGATAAAGCAAGAGAATTCGGTGCCGGACCATTATTCAATCAGATTTTACCGCTTTTGATGTCTCCAACTTTGGAAGATCAAGAAAGACATTTACTTGTCAAAGTTATCGATCGAATTCTCTACAAATTGGATGATCTTGTTCGTCCGTACGTGCACAAAATCCTTGTCGTTATCGAGCCACTGTTGATTGATGAAGATTATTATGCTCGTGTTGAAGGCAGAGAAATTATTTCCAATTTGGCAAAAGCGGCTGGTTTAGCAACCATGATATCAACTATGAGGCCTGACATTGATAACATTGATGAATACGTTCGTAACACTACTGCACGTGCTTTCGCTGTCGTAGCTTCTGCACTGGGCATTCCGTCACTTCTACCCTTCTTAAAAGCAGTCTGTCGCAGTAAGAAATCATGGCAGGCAAGACACACTGGAATCAAAATCGTCCAACAAATCGCTATATTAATGGGCTGTGCTATTTTGCCTCATTTAAAAAGTTTGGTCGAAATCATTGAACATGGATTGATTGACGAGCAACAAAAAGTGAGAACCATCACTGCTCTTGCAATGGCTGCTTTAGCTGAAGCTGCTACTCCTTACGGTATCGAAAGCTTTGATTCTGTTCTTAAACCACTGTGGAAAGGTATCAGGACTCATAGAGGAAAGGGTCTTGCTGCATTTTTAAAAGCTATTGGTTATCTTATCCCACTTATGGATGCTGAGTACGCAAATTACTATACCATTGAAGTAATGGTTATTCTTATAAGAGAATTTCAATCTCCAGATGAAGAAATGAAAAAAATTGTCTTAAAGTCGTCAAACAGTGTTGTGGAACTGATGGTGTAGAAGCTCAGTATATCAAAGATGAGATTTTGCCCCATTTCTTTAAACATTTCTGGAACCATAGGATGGCGTTGGACAGACGTAATTACCGCCAGCTGGTCGACACTACAGTTGAAATCGCCAACAAAGTCGGAGCGAGCGAAATCATAAACAGAGTAGTCGATGACTTGAAAGATGAGAACGAGCAGTATCGTAAAATGGTCATGGAAAGTATTGAAAAGACTATGGGCAATCTTGGAGCAGCCGACATTGACAGCAGACTTGAGGAACAGCTTATCGATGGAATCCTTTACGCTTTTCAAGAACAGACGACTGAAGATGTTGTCATGCTTAACGGTTTTGGAACAATTGTAAACCAACTCGGAAAACGTGTCAAACCCTACTTGCCCCAAATCTGTGGTACGATCTCTGGCGTTTAAATAACAAATCTGCCAAAGTCCGTCAACAAGCAGCAGATCTTATTTCTAGAATTGCTGTCGTTATGAAAACCTGTCAAGAGGAGAAACTTATGGGACATTTAGGTGTCGTCTTGTATGAATACTTGGGTGAAGAATATCCCGAAGTGCTTGGTAGTATTTTAGGAGCTTTGAAGGCCATTGTAAATGTGATTGGTATGACGAAGATGACTCCACCGATAAAAGATCTTCTTCCGCGTCTTACTCCTATTTTGAAAAATCGTCATGAAAAAGTTCAAGAGAACTGCATCGATCTTGTCGGACGTATTGCCGACAGAGGACCTGAGTACGTATCCGCTCGAGAATGGATGAGAATTTGCTTTGAGCTTCTAGAACTTTTAAAGCACACAAGAAAGCGATCAGAAGAGCAACTGTAAACACGTTTGGTTACATCGCCAAAGCATTGGGCCTCATGACGTACTTGCAACTTTGTTAAACAATTTAAAAGTTCAAGAGAGGCAGAACAGAGTTTGTACAACTGTTGCTATTGCTATTGTCGCAGAAACATGTTCGCCGTTCACTGTCCTTCCAGCTTTGATGAACGAATACAGAGTTCCTGAGCTCAACGTTCAAAACGGTGTCCTCAAATCCCTCTCTTTTCTTTTTGAATACATCGGTGAAATGGGAAAAGATTATATTTACGCTGTCACCCCTCTTTTAGAGGATGCCCTTATGGATAGAGATTTAGTACATCGTCAGACAGCATGCGCCGCCATCAAGCATATGGCTTTAGGTGTTTACGGCTTTGGCTGCGAAGATGCTCTTATCCATCTTCTCAACCACGTCTGGCCCAACATCTTTGAAACTTCACCTCATTTAGTCCAGGCCTTCATGGACGCTGTTGAAGGCCTCAGAGTGGCCCTAGGGCCCATAAAAATTCTTCAATACGCACTCCAAGGTTTATTCCACCCTGCCAGAAAAGTACGCGATGTCTACTGGAAGATATACAATCCTTATATATTGGCGGTCAAGACGCTCTAGTCGCTGGATATCCAAGAATACACAATGATCCTAAAAACCAATACTTACGATATGAATTAGACTACATGCTTTAAACTTTCATCATTTTTATCTCATTATATCAATCGCTATTGTTATTAATTAACTATAAATCAAGTTGTAGCTACTGTATGAATTCATTCACTGTTTTAACTGCACAAAGTGTTAATTGTGAATCTTAAGGTTAATCTTATATGTAGTTCTGACGTGAATTTTTTTTAATGTCTAAATTTATTGCGAAATAAAGATTTTTTTTTCTTCTCAGCCAACATGGTTCGGTTTTTGACAATCCATTCCGAATCTAAAAACCCAAGCTGACTAAAAAATTGGAAGATGGAATTTTCACATTTAAGATGGAAAAAATACTATTTTAGTAATTATCTCTGGATAGAAGGGCCCACATGCCAAAAGTGCTACGAACGGTCAACGGATATTTCAAGTTTTCGGAAATAGGACCTACAGCCGGTAGTGGAAGAAGAGCCACGGCTTGCAGGAAATGCATTTGAAACCTATTTCCGGCTTGGGCATTTCATAAAAAGTTTGGCATTAATTTTTGCCACCCCATGCAGAACAAAAAGTATTGTCTGCAGCAGGCATTGCCATCGACATAACATAATAGGTTATAAATTATAGGTTCGTCTATGAAGAAACAATATAGGAGGGGGGATCGGTATAGATTTATAGTTGATTTGAACCTCCGGGGTCTGGTAGACCTTCCCAAAAAGTCGACATGAAGGGTAATACAATAACTCCTTTAAGGAAGTTACAAAAAAAAGTGGTCTGTGCTAATACGAGCAACTCCACAAATAGGGATTTTTAACTTGGATTTTGTTGGCTAATCTGTATTCCTGAGTACACCGCAACAACTAACAAATATAACCTCCTTCAAATTCTTGTAGGAGTTCAAAACGTGTGTAGCACGTTTTCTGCTTCGAAAAGTGACATTTATTGTTTTTGTATTTGAAATGGCTAAATTATGCTTAAGTAAGTGTATAGTTCTCATACAGTTTTTGAGTTTTGAAATTATTTGTTTGCAGAGAAGAAAAGTAAGAGAATTCCGGCTCGATTGCGTTACAAAGTCGAGAAAAAGGTTCGACAACACAACAGGAATTTAAAGAAAGAAGCCAAAAAGAATCCAAGTAATGTTTTATTTGGTTCTGCGTTAACGTTTTATTGTTCATTCTATTTTAGAAAGTGGGAAACGTAAAATTATTAACGTCCCGAACGCCTGCCCTTTCAAAAATGACATCCTTAAAGAAGTCGAAGAGCTGAAAAGGAAGAAAGAAGAAGAGCGTCTGAAACAGCGGGAGATCTGGAAGGAAGAAAAGAAGAAAAAACAACAAGAAAACAGTTTGGAAAAGATCGTCGACAATGCAGAAGCGAAGCAAAAAATCCATGAAACTTTCAAAGAAGTTCTCCCGACGAGCAGCCCATTTTTACCAAACGGGAAGGCTCGTTGAAAGCCTATTACCGTGAATTTAAAAAAGTAAAATTAGCTTAATTTAAAACTAGTAATGATAATTTCTATAGGTTGTGGAAGCTGCTGATGTAGTTTTAGAAGTTGTCGATGCCCGAGATCCACTGGGAACTCGTTGTAAACAAGTCGAAGATGCTGTCATGGAATCTAAAGGTCGCAAAAGGCTTGTTATTGTTCTCAACAAAGCTGGTATATTTTGGATTAAACTCTTGTTTTACAAAGATAAACCAATCTTCATTTTTAGATTTGGTCCCTAGAAAAGTGTTAGATGACTGGTTAAAATACTTACGGGGCTTTTTTCCTACTGTTCCATTCAAAGCAAGCACCCAGTCGCAGTCTAGGAAGCTTGGAAGGGTCGCTTATCGTAAATCGAAACATCCAAAAAATCGTCGTGCGAATCCCAACATGAACATATCATCATGTGTTGGAGCGGAACTTTTGATGTCACTCCTCGGAAACTATTGCCGCAACAAAGGGATCAAAACATCAATTACAGTCGGCGTTGTCGGATTACCAAACGTTGGTAAAAGCAGTATAATCAATAGTTTGAAACGATCTAAAGCTTGTGGTGTTGGCGCCACACCTGGAGTCACTAAGTAAGATAAAATCCAATCCCGGATATCATTCTATCAATATTTTAAGATCGATGCAGGAAGTTCAGCTTGATTCAAAAATAAAATTACTGGACAGCCCTGGCTTAGTATTTGCCGCCAGCACCGGCACTGAAACGGATGCTGCAGTTGCTTTGAAAAACGCTGTCAAAGTCGAAGCGCTGGAAGATCCTTATGTTGCTGCTGCTGCTATCCTTCAAAGAGCTACTAAAGATCAAGTAAAGTCTTTAAATAACTCTTAATGAGCGGTTAACAATAATTTTGTAGATGATGGAACAATATGAAATGGAAATTATGATACACCTCAAGAGTTTTTTGTCCTAAAAGCCAAAAGGCAAGGGAAGTTTAAGAAAGGTGGCTTACCTGATCCTGAGAGCGCAGCTAGAGGGTTAATTGATGATTGGAACAGGTAAATTTTTTAACTTGCAACCAATTTCTACCTAAAAGAATAAAAGAACATTTTCAATTTTTTTATCTTAGGGGTAAAATAAAATACTACACTTTGCCACCTGAGCAAGAAGATAATCATGTGAGCAGTGCAATTGTTGAAGAGATGGCTAAGGAATTTGATTTAAACGCTTGCCAAAGCATGGAAGTTGATCTTTTGGCCGAACTCGAGGAAGCGAAAGGAGTCTCCTTCCAGACCACAGGAACACCCATGGCAATTGCAATGGAAGAAGACAACACTGGATTGGTAGCTTTTATTTAAAATTTCAAAATTTTTTACAACCTGATGAAGTCAAAACCGTTCAGCTGATAATAAGACGATTGAAGGACTGTTTAGCTAACAATATGATGGCCTAAAGACAGTTTAACTGACAATAGTCAAGTAGACAATAGACTAGCGTGTATCAAGATAAAAATAATAAGTCAACTTATCGACTTATACTGGCTTCATTTCTAGTTGCAAAATGAAAAAATCATCTAATTTCTTTTTATCTTTTATAGATTGGAAAAGATGTTTCCATTGTTACCAACAAAGGTAAAAAACGTAAAATCGAAGAGACGAAAGAGAGCACTCGACTTGTTCCTGTAGACAATAAAAAACTTCAGAAACTCCAAGCGAAAAATCAAGAAAAGAAAGCGGCCGAAGAGGTTTGTAACACTAAAAAAATCTTGACCTCACATTTTTTTTTTATTATAGAAAGAGAAACAACATCTTTGGCTGGGGTTTTGGAAAATTTCAATATCTCTTCTAAAAGCGACGATTATAGTTTCAATGTCGATTTTAATTTATCTTCTTAATAAATTTTATTCACATTTAATTGTGTTTTATCTGAAAAGAAATCCCATTTTTAAAAAAAAGGGTTAAAATTTTTTTTTTTACCTCAAGTTTAATAATTGCCTCCCACTTGAATAATGTCGTCTTTTTTTATTAGCTGCTACGTTGACCAGATAATAATAAAATAACCACAAATTGCAAAATTAATAATTAAAATAATGATACATAATGAAACCTCTACAGCTCGTCACACACATTTTTGTTATCACATTATAATCGTCAGAATGCTCAAAAGTGGATATAATCTCATAAAAAGTTATCTACTGATAATGTACGGTATACATTTTTTTTATTATTTTTTTCTCTTCATTATTGGTAAACCAATATATATAGATTAAAAAGAACTGTTTTAAAAGATAATCACTTAAACTTACAAGTTTTGATCTTAGTGCAAAATTCAACTGAAACAAATGTTTGTTGAGTTCAGATTTTTCTTTTAGTCTGAATTGTGCCCTGCTTAATTAAAAGTACTTGTCTGCCGGCCCTGAGGAAAACTTGCTCAAAGGGGAGGGAGAACTTGAAAAAAAATTTTTGTCAAAAATTAATATGTGTCAAGGTAGAAAAAATGAAAGTCGTCACCCAGCTGGGGGACACCCAGAACATGTATAAACAGCCCATCTTCCTCAGTACTAAATTTTTCTTCTCATTGATTCTAGTAGCACATAAACTACGAACTGCAAAATGAAGATTCTGTAAAATCACTGATCATGATGATTTTCCTCTACAGGCTCTGAAAGACCAAACCATGGAGAGTAATACAATCACTTCTCTTAGAGAAAGTTATCAAAACTAATCAGTAAGAATTTATTGACTTATTCAAATTTTATGACATGTTTATGTACAGTTGTTAAATTTTCCTTTTTGTTTCTAAGTTCTGCGTTGATAGTTGAGAGGAGATGGGTTCCGCATCCGCAAGTGTTTCTAAAGTCATCGAGATCTAATGCCCAAATCATTCCGCTCCAGTCCTTTTTCCTTAATGAATTTTGACTAAAAAAAAATGATAAAAGATTAAAATAGTACATATTACTTTTCTTCTGATGTCTTCTACATCGTCATAGCTGACCCACTGGTTTCCTTTATAAGCGATTGGCCCCATAGCACCATCTTTGTTTCTAACAACCTCCCAATTTTCCGACCTCACCATATCGCAAATCTGACAAAAATAAATGTAAAAAAAGTCTCAAGAAAGTTAAAATTTTACTTCATAAAATGCAAGGAATCCTGCAGCACGGGTGAACTGTCCTTGTTGACCTGGCCCTGTTATGGGGGCATTCAAAAGTATCGCTCGAATTCGCCAAAGTAAAACTTTGTCCATAAAGCGGCATCCCGAGAACAAGTTTTTCTTTTGGAGTTCCATTAGATATCCAGTAATTCACCGAGTAATTCTGTTTTAAAGAACCAATTTTTATTTTAATTTCTTCTTTTTCTCAAACTTACAGTGTTGAAGTAGTAAAATTCATCGGATTCTGTAAAATACAATGGAGCGACGCCCTGTTTTTTGTCCCAGTGTCCATGGTAGTCGTACGCCATGAGAGCGATCCAATCTAAATGTTGTCCCATAGTTGGGATATCATAAGCTGAAAAATGAGTTAAAAACAGTTTTTTTATAAAGCAAAAAAATTTACCTTGAGTAATGACAGTTTTACTAGGAGAAACTGCTGCAGAAAGGAGCCAACCTTTTGGCTTAAAAATGGCACTTAACTCTTTGACTAAATCTGAAAATCCTTCTTTGTCAATCTGGTCCTTTGGTACAGTCAACCTAAAAAGAAGTTGGAAAAAAATTTTTTTCAAAGAAAACGCTTACCTGCCATTTTGGATACTCCCAGTCGAGGTCTAAGCCTTGAAAACCGTATTTTTCGACAAACTGAACGGCTTGCTTGATAAAATTTTTTTGATGATTGACTGTTGACAAGTCGGCTGTATTTATCTCCTAAAGAGTCATTCCATCCTCCCAGGCCGAGGATGACTTTAATACCCTTTTTGGCAAGAGAAGACACTTTTGTGTAAAAATCTAAAGAAAGAAGAAGAGAAAATTACACTGAGTACTTTATAAATTTTTTTGAAACAGTTGTATCAGGGGCGTACTCAAGTTTTAATTTAGGGGCATAACCAATGGAGGATGTGATCCTCATGAAAAATTGGGATCTTAGTCAAAATAATTAAAGAGTACAGTTTTTGGATGAATCTTAAATTTGTCTTACCATTGTCATGTCAGCCCAAGAATCATGTGATTTTATTCCAGAGTGTTTGGATCAAGCACAGCAAAAGCATAAACAATATGAGTGCAAAGAGTGGTGTCAATGTCTTCTGGCAGATACTTTCCAGTACCTTGCCTATACCATGCCCAATTTGTAAAATAGCAAACAACTTTGTATCCGTCCATAACATCATTAGTTTCAGATTCAATTGGTTTCACAGTTGCGACTTCAGTAACTTCTTCTTCGCCATCTGGTATTTCATTATCAGAGCACCCCGCATTTTCTGGCCAGTCACAGATTTTGC